>JACEFZ010020082.1:0-11140 GCA_014155875.1 Cepaea nemoralis
TTTTAATAAAAAACCAAAAAAATTTTAAAACAAGAAATTGGCAAAAAGCACATGTGAGGTTAAGGAAAAATATAATTAAACTAGGGAAAAACAGAAAATACAAAATGTAAATAAAAAATTACAGGAGTTTAAGGTAGGTGATAGAGTTTATTAAAAAAAAACATAAAGAAACTCTAAGTTTGATGCTCGTTGGATTCCAGGTTATTACTTTTGGAAAAACTTGGAAATGTATCGTATTTAAAAAGAACCAGGTCACAGCACATATAGCAAGGGCAACGTTAAACCCTTAAGAAGAGATGAAGATGAGATAAAAAATAATAATTATAATAATAATTATTTTTGGATGCGAAATTTTTGGATGAACAGGTTTTAGAGGGGCCACAGTAACCCAGATTTTAGAAAAGCTACAGAAACCCCCAGTTTTTAAAAAAGATCAGAAACCCCGATCTTAGAAAGAACCAAACAAAACAGTTGCTAACAAACCAAGTTACGAGTCTAAAGAACAAAAAATCCGAAAAAATGGAAGAAGAAGGGCTAAATAAACTCATTATGATAGTATGGAAGAAGACACAGTCTCCATTTAGAAATACTAGGCAAGCAACGAAAAGAAGAATGGAAGTCAAAGAGATAAAGAAGTGAAAAAAACAGAGAGAATTAGAGATTATTCAACAAGCGGAGACGATATCCCTCTACTGGAAAGTCCTTAAGAAAGAGTGATCGACAAATTATGGGATGTTGAACGGAAAATTAGGGGCACAAAAAGAAACATACAGACGAAGAAGAAAAAATGGATGAAAGTCGAGTCAAGTAGTAGTATGGAAAAACTAGTAGGTTGTACAAAGGGAAAAGAAGATATTGTGTAGAATTACACTTTTCCAGAAACTTGGAGTTGTTAAAGAAGGGGAAAAATAGGAGAAGAAAAATTGAAGAAATGCAAAAGCAAGTTATAGTTTAGGATTTAAAATATGAGTGATCTTTAGGAAGTATACGAAAGGTTTGGGAAATGGAAAAGGACTCTATGGATTTTTTTTTTTGATGTGTTTTTTGAGGGATTGATACAATGGGTGAATGTACTTTTTATTGCTGCTGGGAAAAGCCGTGTTTAAAGATAAGGATTAAAAAATTTTTAGTGGGATTGGTCCAAAGGCAGACCAGATTTACATGAGTCAAAATTGAAATTTGTGGCCCATTTCAAATAGGAAAAAAAAAAGGGATTCAACATGTAGTTTCAGTGCTGCCCTTTAAAAGGGGTATTTTGGATGTTATGTTATGAGGGGAATGATATAGTAATGTTATTATGATTGGTTTATTGGTAAAACAGAAGTGATTCTATGGTCTGTAGTTAAAAGATATACAGATGGAATGTTTAGTATAAGCCCAATGTTAGGGGGCCATATACTGGTAATATTAAGAGAGTTATAATTGTTTTGAGTCATGAGTCAAAATATGATTGATGGCTATTTTTTGATTGTTTTAGGGGCCTAATTTATAATGCCTCATTTTGTTTTTTTGGGTTTTGATCTTAAAAATTGATTGTTTGTTTGTTAAATTTGATTTAGAATAGGGTGATTGTGTTCCTAGCTTTAAAAGTTGATAAAAAATATTGGTCCGAAAAAGTTCCAATAGTGATGGGTAGTAGAAATTTTATTCTGATTTGATAACATCATGTTATGATTTTAAAAGGGTGTTTTTTTTTTCTTTTAAGATTAATTTGGGGATGTGTTCATTTTATTTCGATACATAAGGGTTTGGGTTTTGGTTATTGAGTTCCCGGTTATAAAGTTAGTTAAGTAATTTTTAAGTTTAAAATGAATGAGGTTTTGCAAAAGGGTTTTTCGTTCAAAAAGAGTTATAAAACTAATTTGTCCACTATAAAAAGGGGGGGGGGAAACTTAAGGTAAATATTAAGGAATGCTACGCATTCTCAACTAGGGGAAACTATAGTTGGGAACGTGTGTACACGAATGGATAGACGTATCCAGGGGTTGCACACACCACTGTTTTTATAAAAAAGCAGGATGGGATGAAGGGGGAAGGGTATAGGTGCTTGAAAAAACCAGCTTTAATTTAAAAGGTGTTCAAAGAAATATGAAAATGGGCTCATGGTAAAAGGTGAGAAAAAAGAAAGAGGAAAAGAATTGTGGTTGGCAATGTCAATGTGAAAAATGAAGGTTTTGAAAAATTATCCAAAATTTTTTTTAACGAAAAATGATATATTTCTTAAGGTGTTTTAAAAAAATTTTTTTCAAAATTTTTTTTTTATTGGCAAGGGAGGAAAAGGGTGAGTGTTTAAAATGTGCATTTACTGTATGTCCATGTGGTCATGTCGTGTATTCTTTCTTTATGCTACTTATTGGGTGCCACCACTTCTTTACTTTTTCAAACAAATGTTTTTGTACGTCCTGGGTTTAAAAGAATGAAAATTGTAAAAGGGAAAAAATTTTCGATAAAGAATTTATGAGCGTTCTTAAATATGTTAATTGATACGGGAAAACTGGAGAGCCAAGAAAAACCAGAATAGTAAAGAATGAAAATTTTTTATAAGGTAAAAGATTTCGTAATAATTTTGAGCTTTCTTATATATGTATATTTGATAAGGAAACAAGACAGAACCAGAAATAAAGAATTATGTAGTAGATGACTATAAAATGTTGGGGATATACAAAGGAAAGAAGGACTTTTATGAGCTTTCTTATAATATGTTTTTTGATAAGGAAAAATGGATGGCCAAGAAAAAACCCAAAAAGTAAAAAGAAAATTTTAAAGGGTCAAAATTTCGATAAATAATTTATGAGGTTCTTATGATTTAAATTTTTGATACAGGAAAAAAACAGAAAGAAATGAAGAATTATGTATAATGCTATTTTTTGGGGATATAAAAAGAAAGAAGGACTGTTTGGATTAACGGGGTTTCATACGTGGTTTTAAAATAAAAGTCGAAAAAGAAGTATATGGGGGGGGGGGGGGGGGGGGGGGGGGGTTGTTAGCAGACCAATCACGGGGAGAAGAAGTAAAAGATATTTATTACTCAAACTTGTTTTTTTAGGGAAATTAAAGACAAAAAGGGAAAGGAGTAGGGGGATTGGAAAAAAGATTTTCTTTAAAGGAAAATTCTTTAGTCAACATGGGAGGTGTAACAAAGGGAGGAGTATTGGGGTATTATTAGAATCTAGTGGGAACAGATACAGCCGATTGAGCATCGAGGTAAAAGGGGGAGAGAGATGCTCAATCGTGACGTATTGTTTTTGGGAAGGGAGTTGGAAACCCGCCTTGGTAGTGAGTGGAGGTGACATCAAAGCTTTGTCATATTACGCCAAAAAACGTTTTATCAACAAAAAAACAACATGCCTTCGCTTCACACACTGTTTTTTTACATGTGACACACCGACAGAAACCCAAGAGTCATTAGTTACCTCTGCATTATAAAAGTAATATGTGACTATTCTGGTCACAGCAATCATAATACTTACATGAAAACATCTACATGAGTCTAAATGCCACTACTATATCATTCTCATTCTTCATAACCATTGAATTTTTTCTGTCTTGCCGACACACATAGACTGTTTATTGATCCCATGTTTATTGATCCCATGTTTATTGATCTCATGTTTATTGATCATAATGTTCATTGGTCTCATCTTTATTGATCTCATTTTTATTGACCTCATGTTCATTGATCTAGTGTTTATTGAAGTCATGTTTATTGATCCCATATTTATTGATCCCATATTTATTGATCCCATATTTATTGATCTCATGTTCATTGATCTCATGAATATTGATCTCATGTTTATTGACCACAATGTTTATCGATATCATTTTTATTGATCACATATTTATTTATCTCATGTTTATTGATCTAAATGCTTATTGATCTCTTTTGTATTGACATAATGTGTATTGATCACTATGTTTATTGATCACAATATTTATTGATCTCATGTTTATTGATCACAATGTCTAATGATCTCTTGTTTATTTGTCATAATGGTTAATGATTACAATGTTTGCTGATCACACGTTTATTGATCACAATGTTTATTGTTCTCATGTTTATTGATCTTATGTTTATTGTTCTCATGTTTATTGATCACAATGTTTATTGTTCTCATGTTTATTGATCACAATGTTTATTGTTCTCATGTTTATTGATCACAATGTTTCTTGTTCTCATGTTTATTGATCTTATGTTTATTGTTCTCATGTTTATTGATCACAATGTTTATTGTTCTCATGTTTATTGATCACAATGTTTATTGTTCTCATGTTTATTGATCACAATGTTTATTGTTCTCATGTTTATTGATCACAATGTTTATTGATCTCCATGTTTATTGATGTCACGTTTATTGATCTCATATTTATTGATCTCATTTTTATTGATCTCATATTTATTGATCTCATGTTTATTGATCTTGTGTTTATTGATCTCATGTTTGTTTTCACAATGTTTATTGATCACAATGTCTATTGATCTCGTGTTTATTTGTCATAATGGTTAATGATTACAATGTTTTCTGATCACATGTTTATTGATCACAATGTTTATTGATCTCATGTTTATTGATCTTATGTTTATTGCTCTCATGTTTATTGATCACAATGTTTATTGTTCTCATGTTTATTGATCACAATGTTTATTGTTCTCATGTTTATTGATCACAATGTTTATTGTTCTCATGTTTATTGATCACAATGTTTATTGATCACATTGTTTATTGATCTCATGTTTATTGATCTTATGTTTATTGATTTAATGTTTGTTGATTAGAATGTTTATTGATCTCATGTTTATTAATCCTATGTTTATTGATTTCGTGTTTATTGATCACAATGTTTATTGTTCTCATGTTTATTGATCACAATGTTTATTGATCACATTGTTTATTGATCTCATGTTTATTGATCTTATGTTTATTGATTTAATGTTTGTTGATTAGAATGTTTATTGATCTCATGTTTATTAATCCTATGTTTATTGATTTCGTGTTTATTGATCACAATGTTTATTGATCTCATGTTTATTGATCTTATGTTTATTGATCACAATGTTTATTGTTCTCATGTTTATTGATCACAATGTTTATTGTTCTCATGTTTATTGATCACAATGTTTATTGTTCTCATGTTTATTGATCACAATGTTTATTGATCACATTGTTTATTGATCTCATGTTTATTGATCTTATGTTTATTGATTTAATGTTTGTTGATTAGAATGTTTATTGATCTCATGTTTATTAATCCTATGTTTATTGATTTCGTGTTTATTGATCACAATGTTTATTGATCTCATGTTTATTCATCTCATTTTTATTTACCACAATGTTTATTGATCTCTGTCAGCAACCTACTTGCGACAGGTAATTCAGGACTCCCTACTTTTGCACGACACGAAACAATAACTCGTGTGGTTTACAAAAGGATACATTTTTATTTAGAGCTATTTACACACAAGCTCTGCGAGCGGAATACTTCATGGATAATCAACAACATGGTATGTTTCACAGATGCATTGAAGAGGTGAAACTAATGATACTATTAACTAATTGGAATCTAAAGCCTAGCTAACACTATTGCTGATAAACTATGTAAGGTTCCTAGAGAACACGTCTGTTCTCTATCTGTCCTTGTCCCAGTCTGAGGCACGCTGCTGGTTGCGCGTTGAACCACGGACATTCAGTCCTCCGTGCGCTGGCGAGTTTGCGTGCGTAGAGTCCCAGCACGCTTGGTCAGTTAACTCAAGTAACTGGTATTCTCCAGTTACTCGTCGAGAGGCTAGTTCCCTATACTCTTGGGAAACCCTCGCTCATAAGTACTCAATGACCTCTTAGCTGACAAGAGTGTGTCCTGTTGTCAAGCTAAATAAAGTGCCTGTGTCTCTCCTGTCTGGTGTTCTCTGTATAGCTCCGTCTTAACTCTCTAAGCTCCTGTGTAGAGCTTTGACACGCTCCTCTCCTCTGTGTGTAGGGTTACAACCGTTTAACTCCTGTATGTAACACGTATTGGTCAGTGAAAAATTGGCTGTCCAATTTTGTCAAAGATCTCATCAGTTTACGTATCTCTTCTGGGGATAAAACAAATCCTCTTCTCTGCCTTTTCACACTGTTATATTGATTCACTCGGCTAATTGAGTAGTGCATCACATCATTATAGTTGGATATACCTCTATTATATTCTTGGGAATTGTATTGATCCGGAACCGTTGTCTTCTGACTTATGTCCTGGCTTCCGTCGTTTGACCCTATGTCCTTTGACTTCTGCCCGTTGACTTATGTCTCGATGTGTCCTCAAATTGCCCAAAATGACAACCCGCTACAAGTTGTCTCTGTTACGAGAACAACACATGAGCATAAATGTTCATGTTCCCCTATAATATCAGTACCAACTCGTATGCTCTATGTTCTACTCTTCACCTTTAAACTTCCGTTTTTGAAGAAATATTTTCAATGTTTTTTTTTTTTTAGTATATCCTTTACGGGACTTAGCTGTCAACACCAGCATCTTTCAGCTGATGTTGATCTCTTGGCAAGATTACGCTCAGTAGTTTGCCATTGCTTTCTGAGCGGCCGGCTCAGTATCCCGCAAGTCACGAGCGGGGGTCGAACCGCCTCAGCTCTCGCTCCGCTACGAGACTCTGCGTGATAAACGGGATTACAGAGAGAAGTGTTGTAACCCCACAGCCAGAGAGACCGGCTTTTTCAATGTTACATTCAGGTTTTTTAAAGAAGTTATTGTGTCCCCTGTTTCGAGTTACCGTTCTTTGAAACAAATGTGAATGCAACCTTTATGTGTTTGTTTTCCTATTTGTTTGCGTGTTATTCAATAAACTACAATGTAATTAACTTGCTAACATGTGTATGCGTTTCTATTCTACGTGTATGTATTTCTTCAAGCGCCGTAAATCGGATTATTGTGGCTACAAATGTCGGTTACTTTTATTTATGACCACAATTTCGTTGTAAGATGCTCAAAGTACTTTCTCTATTTAGATCAAATTCTTTTCCTAATTCTTCCCTGTGTGCGTGGTTTCTCTTCACGACTAGAGGGGGAATCTCATTACAGGACCTTAACACAAAAATACAAGCATTAAGAATCAACCACATAGGACGCATCATCAATCATCCAGATCAACACTCGCTAGCATTATACTATATTGCAATTAGATTACACAGAATTAAGAAAATAGACAAAACAACACCGCACTATTACGGCACACTACCGCACTTCTACAGAACATGTATGCAAGCAATTCAAGGTAATGAACACTTAATACAACAGACAACCAAGCAGATATACACATATTTAGTACAACAACAAGCCCCACCACTACACCTGAGAATCAAAAGAGGATACAAATATCACATGAAAGACTACAGTTGCACCTTCACTAACTTACACAACAAACATATCACATCAAAATCCAAAGAAATAACATACAGGCTAATTTATAATATGACCCCGACAACTGAGAGGGCCGCACAAACATTCAAGCAAATAGCCCCATGCAAATTATGTAGACAAAATATTCAGGAAACAGAGGATCATCTCTTCTATGAATGCCCAGCAATCACAGCCACTAAGATTGCACTGCAACAATTAATAGAAACACACACAAACAAGAAAACTGACGCTTATAAGGCCATTTTTTTAAATACAATACCCACATCTACAAAAGGCAAACACACTAAACTTCTTGTTGCACTGGCGGAGTATAGAAACGTAATATGGTCGAGTAGAAAACTCGGCCACACACAATCACCAAACAATACAACCACACACACTAGCAAAGATTTTTCAACAAAAAAATCGCCCAGCTATTCGCAGATTAATAAACAAGAGCCACTCCCATCAAATTTCACACTACATAACATACATGTTCAAACACACTCTCACAGTATATTTCTATACTCCGCATGTGTACCACTAAGCCCAATCATTGAGGAACAAAGCGCCAAATAACTGAATAAATGTCTTTTCTTTGTTACTGAGTCCTGTAGCCTAATCTAGACAGAACAATGGGACGGTGGCCTTTGTGAGTCAGTGGTCTTGTCGACCGAAGTTTGACCTCGGTCTGAACAGCTCTCTCTCTCTCTCTCCTCTCTCCTCTCTCTCTCTCTCTCTCTCTCCCCCCCTCTCCCTCTATATCGCTCTCTCTCTTTCTCCCCCCCCCCCACCCCAAACATGAATGACTATACGCTGTATTCGCAATGTAAAAAGCCTGTTTTTGTACATAATGAATGGGATATTTATGTATACGCTGAATTCGCAATGGACAACTTAACAAATTCCAATCTGTTACGCGCGCTCTCTCTTTATCCCTCCCCCTCCTCTCCCCCTCCCCAACTCCCTCTCTCTCCCTCCCTCCGTGTTGACCGCGTTCCTGGTATCAACCCACCCCACCACAAGCAAATCCTGGGCACTTGCGATTAAGTCGAGGGCTGTCATTCAGCAATAATATGAAATCCACTTACAGGAAGTAAGCTTGCATGAGACTGCCTGCAGTGTAAAACGTGGGGCGGCTTTTGCCGTTTCGACCTTGACACCAACATTTCCTTTAATGTATATATCTTCGATGTGGAAGAGAACGCGTGCTGTGTGTGGAAGGTTTTATAAGCGTGTGAGAAAGAGGGGTTTAGAATGAACGAGCGGAAGGAATCATCACCACACCATAGTCGTTGTTGTCTCCGTCATTATCATCACCATTATCACCACCATTACCATCACCACTATCATCATCATTATCATCACCATTATCATCACTATTACCATCAATCACGTTAGAATGGGATGACTGAAAGCGTACGTCATTATCATAACTGTATATGTAGTTTTTGTTTCATTAACACATATGACATAACACTAACAAACGGCAACGCTCTGTAATATACACAAACAAGAAACACGCATTGCACCTTGTAAATATACATTGCTTTGTATAAAATAAACGTATTTAAAAAAAAAAAAAAAAAAAAAAAACGTAAAAAAAAAAAAAAAAACATTTCCTTATATACACGTTAAGCTGATTAAACTGACAAGGCATTAATTTAAAAAACAAAAAAAAAAGCATCCCCGCTTAGATAGAGACTCAAACATTAGATCCAGTGGCGGGCTGAAAAGTGCCCCTAACAATTGCGCTTCCCCGCTTCCTGCAATTTAAAAAAAAAAAAGTGATCAATTACATCTTGTTCTTTCTACTCTCTCTCTCTCCTCTCTCCTCTCTCTCTCTCTCTCTCTCTCTCTCTCTCTCTCTCTTTCTCTCTCTCTCTCTCTCTCTCTCGCTCTCTCTCTCTGTGTCTCTCTCTGTCTCTCTCTCTCTCCATCCTCCTCCTCCTCTCCCTCTTCTCTCTCTCTCCATATTCTCTCTCTCTCTCCTCCTCCTCCTCCTCTCCCTCTTCTCTCTCTCTCCATTCTCTCTTCTCTCTCTCTCTCTCTCTCTCTCCTCTCTCTCTCTCTCTCTCTTTCAGTATGATGGAAAACATATGTCCGCACAAACACACAGCCACACAACACACTTGTAAATCAGTGATAAGTGTTGCAAACCCCAAACCGCTACTTACACACTAAAGGTGATGGGGGGTCTCTATCGAGTACCAGACTCTGCACTCCGTCTAGGCCAGTGGTTCTCAACCAGGGGGGGGGGGGATTTTAGGGTCTCAGGGGGTGGGGGGGGGGGGGGGAAGAGGATAAGATTATTTCAAGATCGCTTTAAAAAACAATAACCGATTACTTGACATTCTTTTTCCCTCCATATTTTACAGTTCTGTACTTCTTTCCCTTTTGAAAATTCATGTTATAACGTAAGTAACCCGCAAATCATGTCTTATATAGACCCTTTTAGACTTGTTTAGTATGCGTTATTAAATTTAGCTTCCAGTTTTATGTATACTGTGTATGGTTGGGTGGGGTGGGGGGTTTATAGGGAGGGAAAAAGAAAGGGTGGGGGAATGACGTTCTAAAAATAGATGAAGGGGTGCAGGGGCCCAAAAAAGGCTGAGAACCACTGGTCTATGTCAACCTGCACACGACGGAATGTTCACGTAACAGTGTACAAAATGAATACCTGCCCACTATACAACTCCTTCACCTAGCTATAAGAAGGTAGATCTAATGGTAGTGCCAAGCGTAAGCAAAAGTTTAATTTCTAGTTTATTTTTAGTTTAGTCGGGGGATCAACATCATGGAACACGTCGAGAATCTAAGCTCAGCGCACGAACTCCATAGCACCGGCGAGGATCCTGAAATACTTTGGGTAGATTTTAACTCGCAATGTTTCCCGGGCAGCGTCTTTAAGCTATCTTTTCGATTTCTAATTGTCAAGGGATGTTTTTCACAACAATACACACGGTGTCCGATCTCACTACCCAGAGCCAGGGGAAATTTTCTTACTAGAAATCCACGTGAAATATCCCGCCCTCACGGGGGTTGAACCCGGGACCTCTAGCACTCGAGGCGCCCATCTCGAATGACTAAAACCTGCCACTCACCCTAACAAGAAAGTCTATTGAGTCTTTTACACTTGACAACCGACTCAGAAAGGAGGGTTTCTGTACTTTGACACATCGACAGAAACCCAAGAGTCATTAGTTACCTCTGCTTAAAAAGCAATATGTGACTATTCTGGTCACAACAATCATAATACTTACATGAAAACATCTACATGAGTCTAAATGCCACTACTATATCATTCTCATTCTTCAACCATTGAATTTTTTGTCTTGCCGACACAAAAGACTGTTTATTGATCTCATGTTTATTGATTACAATGTTTATTGATCTCATGTTATTATCTCATGTTTATTGATCCCATGTTTATTGATCCCATGTTTATTGATCTCATGTTTATTGATCATAATGTTCATTGGTCTCATCTTTATTGATCTCATTTTTATTGCCCCTTTTTCATTGATCTAGTGTTTATTGAAGTCATGTTGATTGATCTCATGTTTATTGTTCCATATTTATGATCCCATATTTATTGATCTATATTTATTGATCTCATGAATATTGATCTCATGTTTATTGACCACAATGTTTATCGATATCATTTTTATTGATCACATATTTATTTTTCTCATGTTTATTGATCTAATGCTTATTGATCTCTTTTGTATTGACATAATGTGTATTGATCACT
>JACEFZ010020083.1:0-2500 GCA_014155875.1 Cepaea nemoralis
GAGAAAAAGGGGGAAGAGAGAGAGAGAAAAACTTCATGAGGGGGTCTCACAAAAACACCGGACTTGGCTCATGTGCGGTCATCAAAAAAAACACGGGGAGTGGTACTTCATGAGGGGGTCATCAAATACAACAGGGAGGGGTACTTCTGAACGGTCTCACAAAAACCACGGGAGTGGGACTTCAGGGGCGGCTTGGTCTCTGGATCCGCGATCCTTACAAATGTTTTAAAAACGGGTTGGGTGTGTGAGTTACTTCACTGGGGGACCAGTTACTAAACCCCATCGCGTGCCATTTGCGAGACGATAGTAAACATTGGGGATCTCCGTGGCGGAGACGTTGAACCATCTGCTTGGCGACTCAAAGGGTATTGGTTGGATTCAGGATTCCGTCATTCTATTCTCGGAGACTCCTGGGGGTCGTCGCCGGAGCTACGGCGCAGGTACTTTGTGCCATGCAGTCGGCAGGCCGCCCTGTGGAAAGAGATCGAGCTATATGGATAAAACCCGGTGCAATGAAACCCACAATCTCGCCTTTAACTGATTGCCTGCCGGGAACCACTGTAGTGGTTCCATGGAACTTTTTGGCACCCGTAAACCACGAGGTTGGATCGATATAGACAGTGTGTTTTTTGTTCCAGTTCTCTTATTTGTTCCGCAATGTTTAGTGCTCCTCCGGTAAATTAAAATATTTCGTTTCCTCCAGTGTGAAACATGTCGCTGGGGTCCATTCTGACGATCCGTGTGTGACAGAAAACGATTCTTTACAGTGATGTGTTTTGATTATTTGAGAAATGTCAACGCCTTCTGCTTTGCGACCGCGTAGATTTTCATCAAATTAGAGCTTGAAACAAATTTAGATTATAGTTATTCTAATTTAAAGGACTTTGTGATAGATTCTAAACCTAATACCACGTGCAGTAGTCAGTAGTAATGAAAACAACACTAAAAGCGAAAGTTCGTCATAATATGTCATAATTACGATGACACATGTCGAATTATGAATGCGCTAATGGGCCAAATTTATGCCCCTAAATCTGTTTTGCCTATCACAAAGTATTTAAGGAGTAATTAAATAATTAAATTTAAAAAGAATAATCATTATAACTAAATATAAAATAGTGTTTATATTGTTTCTCAGTACAATCTGCCTGGTGTGCTCCGGACATTTTCCATTTTGTATGAAAATTATGTGCTTCAAAATATGATGTTTTAATTGTGTTTTATTATATTATGGGGCAGTTCTTGTTTATTCTTGAACACAAGTGATGTGTGTAACATTATTCAGTAAATTAAACAGGATCAACATAAGAGGATTATTAAAAAAATGCCTTGATAAGTGAAAGTTTTTAAAAAATGATTGTTATCTCTTTAATTTCAATTGTTATTAATAAACCTCTCATTATTGTCATAATATTTGTAACCTATCAATCAATTATTAATACTGTTGTATTCCTTGTGCAACCCTCTTTAATTTGCTTTATAATACAATATATCTGCTACGATTTTGACAATTTTAAAAGGATTATTGTGACACACCCCTGCTTCCCATTTTCTGCCATGAATTTCTGTTTGGTCAGGATCACTTTTTTGTTTGGCAGGCAATCAGTACCTTGAGCACACTTTATCGTCACGTGGTATGTTGATGTGAGAGAGGCTACAACACGGAGAGTCAGGGGGAGAGTCCGCTAACATCTAACCTCCGCCAGGAATCAAAGGGCTGGTGTTTAAATGGTGTTTTATTTGTCTAGACAGGCAAATAGAGACCCGCGTCCGCATAACCGGAAGTGGAAGGAAGAGAACGGATGACAATGGCTTTCTCCTGCAGCTGGTTCTGAGATGTTGGGATCTGTTGTCAAAAACCTGGCACTGGATTGTTGTATATAATAACTGGAGTCGGGGAGTGGGTTGTTATATTGTCAACTCTGCTTGTTGGTCATTCTCTCGTTATTATTATTATTATTATATACTATTAGTGTTTTAACTCTTCGCTGGTTGCTGAGGATGGAGACGGAGCGCTTATGGGAATGTCCCGAATGCTGTGATGTCGGTTCCTAGATCAATCAATCAATCAATCAATCTCTCGTTAATTGTTCTACTTCATTTTCTTGCCGATGTCTTATTCTGTATACTTGTCTACTTGTACTATTTATGTAGTTCCATTCTACGTGACGTTTATATTGTTCTACTTCTTATGTTCATGCAGTTCTCTTCTCGGTATTCTTTATAATATATTTAATCTTGTATTTATGTCGATCATTTCTCCGTGATAGGATAAATGGCGAGAGATCGAGACGCTTTTCCACGCGGCGTTCTGCACAGGAAGGGAACTAAATGAACACTACAAGTAAATAGTATAAACATCACGGAGACGACATGTTCACCAACACTACAAGTATATAGTATAAACATCACGGATACGACATCTTCATCAACACTACAGGTATATAGTATAAACATCACGGAGACGACATCTTCACCAATACTACAGGTAATAGTATAA
>JACEFZ010020083.1:7500-10035 GCA_014155875.1 Cepaea nemoralis
CACTAGGTTGGGTTGCCGGGAACACGTCCACCAGCAGCAGCACTCACCAGGTTGGGTGCCGGGAACACGTCCACACAGTAGCACTCACCAGGATGGGTGCCGGGAACACGTCCACACAGTAGCACCTCACCTAGGTTATGGATGCCGGGCAGCACGTCCCACACGTAGCCACCTCCACATGGATTGGGTGCCGGGAACACGTCCCTCACACAGTAGCACATCACCTAGGGCTGGGTGCCGGGAACACGTCCACACAGCAGCACTCACCTAGGCTGGGTGCCGGGAACACGTCCACACAGCTAGCACTCACCTAGGCTCAGGGTGCCGGGAACCGTCCACACACGGTAAGCACTCACCTAGGCTGGGTGCCGGGGAAACACGTCCACACAGTAGCACTCACCAGGATGGGTGCCGGGAAACCCGTCCACACAGTAGCACTCACCTAGGCTGTGTGCCGGGAACACGTCCAACACAGCAGCACTCAAGCAGGTTGGGTGCCGGAAACACGCTCCACACAGTAGCACTCACCCTAGGTTGGGTGCCGGGAACACGTCCACCACAGCTAGCACTCACCTAGGCTGGGTGCCGGGAACACGTGCCACACAGCTAGCACTCACCAGGATGGGTGCCGGGAACACGTCCACACAGTAGCACCACCAGGATGGTGGCCGGGAACACGTCCACGCAGTAAGCACTCACCAGGATGGGTGCCGGAACACGTCCCCACAGTAGCACTCACCAGGTTGGGTGCCGGGAAACGGCCACCAGTAGCATCACCAGGATGGGTGCCGGGAAAACGTCCACACAGTAGCACTCACCAGGATGGGTGCCGGGGAACACGTCCACACAGTAGCACTCACCAGGATGGGTGCCGGGAACACGTCCACAGAGTAGCACTCCCAGGATGGGTGCCGGG
Organism: Cepaea nemoralis; assembly: GCA_014155875.1. Taxonomy (NCBI): domain Eukaryota; kingdom Metazoa; phylum Mollusca; class Gastropoda; order Stylommatophora; family Helicidae; genus Cepaea; species Cepaea nemoralis. The sequence continues at coordinate 8,417 of JACEFZ010020083.1, forward strand.
AACACGTCCACTCAGTAGCACTCACCAGGATGGGTGCCGGAAAACGTCCACACAGTAGCACTCACCAGGTTGGGTGCCGGGAACACGTCCACCCAGTAGCACTCACCAGGTTGGGTGCTGGAACACGTCCACACAGTAGCACTCACCAGGATGGGTGCCTGGAACACTTCCACACAGTAGAAATCACCGGGTTGGGTGCCGGAACACGTCCACACAGTACACTCACCAGGTGGGTGCCGGGAACACGTCCTCAGAGCAGCACTCACCAGGCTGGGTGCCGGGAACACGTCCCACAGCAGCACTCACCAGGTTGGGTGCCGGGAACACGTCCACACAGTAGCACTCACTAGGCGGGGTGCCGGGAAACACTTCCACACAGTAGCACTCACTGGCTGGGTGCCGGGAACACGTCCAAAACAGTAGCATTCACCAGGTTAGGTGCCGGGAACACGTCCCACAGCAGAATCACTAGGCTGGGTGCCGGGAACACGTCCACACAGCAGCACTCACTAGGCTGAGTGCCGGGAACACCCCAAAAACAGCAGCACTCACCAGGATGGGTGCCAGGAAACGTCCACAAGTAGCACTCACCAGGATGGGTGCCGGGAACACGTCCTCCAGCACCCACTCACTAGGCTGGGTGCCGGGAACACGTCCACACAGTAGCACTCACCAGGATGGGTACCGGGAACACGTCCACACAGTAGCACTCACTAGGATGGGGGGGAAAACTTCCACACAGTAGCACTCACTAGGCTGGGTGCCGGGAACACGTCCACACAGCAGCACTCACTAGGCTGGGTGCCGGAACACGCCACACAGTAGCACTCACCATTTTTGGGGTGCCGGGAACCGCCCCACACAGTAGCACTCACCAGGTTGGGTGCCGGGAACACGTCCTCACAGCAGCACTCACCAGGTTGGGGTGCCGGGAACACGTCCACACAGTAGCACCCCACTAGCTGGGTCCCGGGGAACACGTCCACACAGTAGCACTCACTAGGCTGGGTGCCGGGAACACGTCCTCACAGCAGCACTCACTACGCTGGGTGCGCTAATGGTGAAATCTTCTTCTTCTTTTCGTTCGCCTGAAATATGTTTATAACTGCAAAGTTGATTTATTTGGTTTTTTTCGGGATTTGAGATTTAAACATTGACCCAAAACCCCAATAGGTATTCTGGTATAAACCTACGGCCTATAAACGTTAATGTGGAAGCACTAGACTCGAGTTTCGCTCATCGTTTGAGCTCGTCAGTAGTGCATAGCCTGACCAAAACCCGGAACAAGCCCCGGATCACTGGCGTGTGAACGGGTGTGTAACCACGCGGCACACACTGGACACGAGCGGCCAAATTATCATAAACAGAATATTAACAACGTCACCCATCGTAGGTCGTAGCTGATGATTTGCCCGATCGCGCGACTGACGTCCGTCAATCGATGTGTACCCGAACGATCAGGCCTTCTTACTGCAGGCACACAGGCAGGCGCCTAAAAGTCCAGCGACATAATAAAAATTGATTATTTGGTTGTTTCGGGATTTGAGATATAGAGAGTTATAGAGAGATAGGGTAAGAATATATAGATAGGATATGGACTATGACGGGGAGCTCAAACA
>JACEFZ010020084.1:0-12458 GCA_014155875.1 Cepaea nemoralis
GACGACACATCAAATTGCATTCCACGAAAGGGGGGGCTTTCCATAATTATGATCGTAAAGCTCTAGCCCACTGATCTCTACCCTCTAGCCCACTGATCTCAGCCCTCTAGTCCACTCATCTCTACAAATTCTAGGCTGGATCGATACGATAGTCCAGGTCAATGAATTAAATTCCTGCCTCGAGGTGGTTCAAACACATGACACCGGCTAGCCTGGTTTCCAGGGCTAGACAATCGGCCACTGAACACGTGACTACCCGCTGGCCTGATTTCCTGACCTGGACAATGTTACTTAGTTAGTTAGTTAGTCGACAGATCATCCTCATTGCACATCGAACCATTCAGTCCATAAGTGCTCGGATCCCCTCCTCAGCAAATCCCACAGCGTGTAGCGGCTAACGACGCCAATTCTGTGTTGGTTTATGTTTGCTTGCTTGTTTGTGTTCGCTGACTGTGAACTCCAGCGTGAAGTCCTGTATGTCGGATGAAGACATCCTGTTGTCCAACATCAGTGTGATGTCATGCCGGACTGAGGTTTGCGTGAGTATCTGTTGTCCCATGCCTGGATTATTGGTGTGCAGACTGGTGGTTCCTCGCCGTGCAGGCAGACACTCTCCGACTTTGGTGGATGTTGGTTTATCAATCTTCTTTGGCTTCCTGCGTAGTGTTCTTGTTTGGCCACCCATATTTTAATTTGCTTTTCTCGCAGTCTGGCCATGGTTGTAGATTCATAGTCATCACTTGGTTCTCGCAAAAGTCTTACTTCTCGTAGAGCATTCAGAATGTCAGCCTGGTCCATGGCGCGTCCGACCTCCACAGTAGCCTTACTTGCGAGCTTGTCAGTCCGCTCATTTCCTTGTACTCCCGCATGCCTTGGCACGAAGATGAAACTAATCTTTGCCAGCCGAGACCGCTCCAGAGACAGCAACCATTCTCTTCGGATCCATCCCATCTCTATCCTCTTGAGCATGCTCAATGAGCATGCATGACCTGGACAATGCGCTACTGAACACTTAAAAATATATATTTCACATAAACAGAAAATAAAACTGTCCTTAAGATACTATCTTACATTACAATTATTGAATGTGAGCCACCAGTGTTGGACATCACACATAAAACATGATCCACTTCTTCAAACTCAGTCGACCCTGCGACTTGTTATTCTCAGTGATCACTTGTTAAAACCATTCGTTCTTTGCCCAAAATATGACAACATTATTTATCCCTACCAGTCCAAACTAACACAGCCTACCCGTCGTTCATTGGAAGCCAAACACGTTACAAGTGACAAATATCAAACCTTACACATTCAATATACCAATATTCTTTGAAATACGGACACACATTGGAGTTCACTTCAGACCATTTAAACAGCCAGAGAAATTCATTCATGGGCATTGATCGTCCTTCACTGAAGTAGACACGTGAGACAGAGATAAAGGACACATACAGAAGTGAAAGCTATAGTTACCACACCTGGATACCACAGGTTTAAATCCCGTTGTAGTTTGTCACGAAAGCTTTCAATTGTTATATTGCTTAGTTTGTTCATTAATCTCTAGTGTTATCCCTCTGTAGATTGTTTAGTTTGTTCATTAATCTCTAGTGTTATCCCTGTGTAGATTGTTTAGTTTGTTCATTAATCTCTAGTGTTTCCCTCTGTAGATTGTTTAGTTTGTTCATTAATCTCTAGTGTTATCCCTCTGTAGATTGTTTAGTTTGTTCATTAATTTCTAGTGTTATCCCTCTGTAGATTGTTTAGTTTGTTCATTAATTTCTAGTGTTATCCCTCTGTAGATTGTTTAGTTTGTTCATTAATCTCTAGTATTTCCCTCTGTAGATTGTTTAGTTTGTTCATTAATTTCTAGTGTTATCCCTCTGTAGATTGTTTAGTTTGTTGTTTAGTTTGTTCATTAATCTCTAGTGTTATCCATCTGTAGATTGTTTAGTTTGTTCATTAATTTCTAGTGTTTCCCTCTGTAGATTGTTTAGTTTGTTAATTAATCTCTAGTGTTTCCCTCTGTAGATTGTTTAGTTTGTTCATTAATTTCTAGTGTTATCCCTCTGTAGATTGTTTAGTTTGTTCATTAATGTCTAGTATTATCCCTCTGTAGATTGTTTAGTTTGTTCATTAATCTCTATTGTTTCCCTCTGTAGATTGTTTAGTTTGTTCATTAATTTCTAGTGTTATCCCTCTGTAGATTGTTTAGTTTGTTCATTAATCTCTAGTGTTATCCCTCTGTAGATTGTTTAGTTTGTTCATTAATTTCTAGTGTTATCCCTCTGTAGATTGTTTAGTTTGTTCATTAATCTCTAGTGTTTCCCTCTGTAGATTGTTTAGTTTGTTCATTAATCTCTAGTGTTATCCCTCTGTAGATTGTTTAGTTTGTTCATTAATTTCTAGTGTTATCCCTCTGTAGATTGTTTAGTTTGTTCATTCATTTCTAGAGTTATCCCTCTGTAGATAGTTTAGCTTGTTCATTAATCTCTAGTGTTATCCCTCTGTAGATTGTTTAGTATGTTCATTAATTTCTAGTGTTTTCCCTCTGTAGATTGTTTAGTTTGTTCATTAATCTCTAGTGTTTCCCTCTGTAGATTGTTTAGTTTGTTCATTAATCTCTAGTGTTATCCCTCTGTAGATTGTTTAGTTTGTTCATTAATCTCTAGTATTTCCCTCTGTAGATTGTTTAGTTTGTTCATTAATCTCTAGTGTTATCCCTCTGTAGATTGTTTAGTTTGTTAATTAATTTCTAGTGTTTCCCTCTGTAGATTGTTTAGTTTGTTCATTAATCTCTAGTGTTTCCCTCTGTATATTGTTTAGTTTGTTCATTAATCTCTAGTGTTATCCCTCTGTAGATTGTTTAGTTTGTTCATTAATTTCTAGAAGTTAGCCCTCGGTAGATTGTTTAGTTTGTTCATTAATCTCTAGTCTTATCCCTGTGTAGATTGTTTAGTTTGTTCATTAATCTCTAGTGTTTCCCTCTGTAGATTGTTTAGTTTCTTCATTAATCTCTAGTGTTATCCCTCTGTAGATTGTTTAGTTTGTTCATTAATTTTTAGTGTTATCCCTCTGTAGATTGTTTAGTTTCTTCATTAATTTCTAGTGTTATCTATCTGTAGATTGTTTAGTTTTTTCATTAATCTCTAGTGTTTCCCTCTGTAGATTGTTTAGTTTGTTCATTAATTTCTAGTGTTATCCCTCTGTAGATTGTTTAGTTTGTTCATTAATTTCTAGTGTTATTCCTCTGTAGATTGTTTAGTTTGTTCATTAATTTCTAGTGTTATCCCTCTGTAGATTGTTTAGTTTGTTCATTAATTTCTAGTGTTATCCCTCTGTAGATTGTTTAGTTTGTTCATTAATCTCTAGTGTTATCCCTCTGTAGATTGTTTAGTTTGTTCATTAATTTTTAGTGTTATCCCTGTGTAGATTGTTTAGTTTGTTCATTAATCTCTAGTGTTATCCCTCTGTAGATTGTTTAGTTTGTTCATTAATCTCTAGTGTTATCCCTCTGTAGATTGTTTAGTTTGTTCATTAATCTCTAGTGTTATCCCTCTGTAGATTGTTTAGTTTGTTCATTAATCTCTAGTGTTTCCCTCTGTAGATTGTTTAGTTTGTTCATTAATTTCTAGTGTTATCCCTCTGTAGATTGTTTAGTTTGTTCATTAATTTCTAGTGTTATCCCTCTGTAGATTGTGTAGTTTGTTCATTAATTTCTAGTGTTATCCCTCTGTAGATTGTTTAGTTTGTTCATTAATTTCTAGTGTTATCCCTCTGTAGATTGTTTAGTTTGTTCATTAATTTCTAGTGTTATCCCTGTGTAGATTGTTTAGTTTTTCATTAATCTCTAGTGTTATCCCTCTGTAGATTGTTTAGTTTGTTCATTAATCTCTAGTGTTATCCCTCTGTAGATTGTTTAGTTTGTTCATTAATCTCTAGTGTTATCCCTCTGTAGATTGTTTAGTTTGTTCATTAATCTCTAGTGTTATCCCTCTGTAGATTGTTTAGTTTGTTCATTAATCTCTAGTGTTATCCCTCTGTAGATTGCTTAGTTTGTTCCTTAATCTCTAGTGTCATCCCTTCCTTCTATAAGTGCTAATCTATACCTGCAAATTTATTTCTCGCGATATTCTTTGCCAATCACTACCCTCTATCCTCCATATAAGATATATTTTAGAATGTTAACATTTTAAAAGGTTTCCATTTGCAAAGTACATCACATAATACAAAATGTGAATAGTAATCTTGTTCATGCGGAATGTCTTTAACAATCTAAATGTCCTTGTATAGTGTACATGTGGTTTTAGGATCACACATTCCCGAAGAGGATTCCCAAATTCCCGAAACACTCCCAATAATGGCCGGGCAGCTGGGAGAAGTGTGTACATTCCCAAGGAGAGTACTGTGAAGAGAATTCAGGATTCAGTCCTTCAGGTGAGTAAACGACCCGACAATTAATGAGCAGGTCTGGTATACTGACCAGCTGCGACATTGCATCTGGGCAAATGTCTAATAACCATAACAGACCACAGTGGAGGATTTTGCTGTTAATACTTCCAATATGGCACTTCTACTCCACGATTGAGGTTACCGTTTGGTCTGACCAGACACCCGGCCATCATCATCATCATGTATCTAGTCTATTTAGAACATTGCTGAGATAAGTAAGCATGGCCTGGAGAGGATGGTGCGGCAGGAAGTTACTAGTGGCTCTGGCTGATACTCAGTGCTCCGAGGAAAGATCTGACGGTCATAATCAGACTCATGACTGGTAGCATTAGTATTTTGACTCTTCACTGGTTGTTGAAGTGATGACAGAGTGGCAGGAGAAGTTTAATATTATAAGATTAGCAGTTTAGGACTCAGTGAAACAAGATCTAACGGGTCAGATAAAAAGCATATAAATACAGATAAAACGGTAGGTAAATGCTCCACACAGTGAAGCAGTGAACTTAATATTATCTATCAAGGCAAAGAAAGCACTAATTGACTGGGTAGCAGATTGTTCTAGAATAATAGAAGTAACATTTACAACCACGAACAAGAAAGTAGACATGGATATAAGCCAGTATGACGCGTCAACAAACGGCAAGGAAGTAAATATGGATATGATCCACTCCCACGCGCTAACAAACGACGAGGATGAATCAGTTAAGTAATAATTTCACAGAAAAATCAAAATACTATAAATAATGTCATAATACGCAATATCAAAATGGTTATGGTTGACCTCAATGTCAAGATAATATTAGATTGCACAGGTTATTAAGATATCGGGGGAAACATGGGCATGAACGAACAATTATGTGTTCCTGTGTCGAGTAAGACCATAGTCTACTCTTACAAAAGATAGGTGCTGAAGATGGAGGCAGCCAGCCAGGAGGCGCACCACAGAAATCAGGCTGCCACGCAATTACGCCGTGAATTATGTCGACAACTGCTACATGTTATGGTGCTCGCCCTGCTCTGGACCCCCAGGCAGGTGCAGTGCCGGGCCTTATGCCTCGTAAGGGTCTAACCACAACTAATGGAGGTCCTTCTCAGATGTCCTGCGGAGCCAGAGGACTCAAGACGACTACCACGTTATGGACAGACCAGAACAGGTAATTCTTCTGCGCCTCAGAACAGGACACAATAAATTACGCAACCACATGTATACCAAATTCAAGATTGGTGACTCAGCCATGTGCACATGTGGTTTGGCGTCGCAGACAATAGAGCACATACTCCAGGACTGCCCAAACTGCAATATATCCAGGCGAACCTTCTGGCCTAGAGAGACAACAGTGGAAGATAAACTCTATGGACCGCTGAGTGAACTAAAAAAGACTGTTAGATTCATACAAGAGACAACATTGCAGTTATAAACATATTTCAGGCGAACGAAAGAAGAAGAAGTAGAAGAACAAGAGGATTATTCACCATGTTTTGCCAGTGAATAAATACATCATACACGGAAATGTTTAGACGCAAGATAAAGCAACATGTATATCACCAGACTTCAATACAGAAAACCAAATTCACCATTTCTGTTGGAACCATAAATCAAGATATCTCTACTTGACGAAATAGTTTTAAAGGTGCAAATGTAGATTCAGATTACAACCTGCTGATTAGTAAAATTAAGTTAAAACTCTGAGGCACAAAGTATCTTATAAACATGGAAACCAATATAATGTGGTGTATCTCCGAAATCAAGAAACTAAGAAGCAATGTATGGTAACAGCCTCAAATTAGAACTATGTCCTGCAACAGCAAGTAGATAATGTGAGAATTGACGATTGCTGACAGAAGAAATGGATCATAATAAATGTCTTTAGAAAAATCAAAGGAAAATATAAAGCATATATAATGTCCGAAACCTTTAAAAATAAAAGAAAAAAATATTTAAAAAGGCGATTCAAATAATAGTGAAAAGAAATGCTGCTAAAATGAAACATACTAATACAAGCTAATAAATATGTTAGGTAGCGGACAAGAGCGAACAACAAGAAATAATTTGATACCCTAGCAGGAGATGCAGAAGTAGCAGTAGCGAAAGGAGTCATTAGAGATATTTACAGCACGATTAGAAAAATAGAAACATATAATCAGTCAAATGTACGTATCAGAAATAGTAAGGGGAAAGTTCTAAACATCATTAAATATCGAATTAACAGATGGGCTGATTACTATGAGGAATTAATGAAAAGGCAAGTAACAAAAGACCCTCCAGGTATCCAGCCTGCAGGAAGTGGAACTTGATATCAACTGTAAGAAACCATCTAAAGAAGAAATTATGAAAGCTATCAAACGTTTCGTGGATGGAAAAGCTGCTGATTCAGATAATATCCCAATAATAACTATGAAAGCCAATACAAATACATCAACTGAATCCATAGACTGGATTACGTAGACAACAATGAGTCTATCAGAAATAGAGTTCAATAGATTCTGACAGAGCAGCTTGGTGATCTGGACTTCGCTGACAACACTGGACTTCTGCAGAAATCAGATGCAAGATAAATTAAACACGGTTGGAATGAGGTCATAACAATTAAATGAACGAAAATAAATCAGTCAAATGATAACTGAATATTCCTTGTGCCTTACTGCCAAAGGTAAAAAAACGCGTATAATTATATACCAATGTAGACTAAGTTGGGAGAACAGATACAAATATTAAAACAAGAATACAAACGGCTTGAAGAGCTTTCATATACATGTATGGAAGTAAACAGAAATTAAACCTAGTTTCAACATAGAATATGCAGCTCTAACATTGAATCAGTACGGGTGTTTGGAGTAGAAACATAGAGAATGACTAATACAAATACTTAAAAAAATAAATAAAAACATTCGTCAATTGTGAAGAATATGAATGATTAAAATAGTAGGTTAGAGTCATTAATGCGGATCTAAAGGACAGAATTACGAGTAGATTCCGGCGTATCAAGAACTGAAGAAAACATCTTCACGCAGCAAACGACACACATTGCAAAAAATATTGATTATAGTGTTAACTAGAACATTCTTCTTCTGAAACACACAGTAAAAAAAAAAACAGAGGGGGACATAACAACACACGGAGAAGAGAAACAGCGACAGATATGAAGAGTACAGAGAGGACATGGATCAACTGCAGGACATATCCATAGAGACGATGGCTGGGCGTGAATTAATCGTGGGTCCACACTCCTCCACCGGGAGCTAAAGGCAGATGAAGACAAGATCAGTCGCTGCTGGCAGTCAGGCTTCCTGGCTTTATTTGGGCTCATCGTGGTTGTTTGGGACTGGGGGATGGCTGAGAAGACTATCCGGGTTAGAATTGCTCTGAAATAGAAAACAAAAAAAATATGAATCGCGACTGGTAATTTCAAACATGTTTTCTAAGTTCACTTGTTTTAATGTCAAAATTTGGTTTATAATTTAACTGGCAGACTGGCACTCACACACACACTCTCTCTCTCTCTCTCTCTCTCTCTCTCTCTCTCTCTCTCTCTCTCTCTCTCTCTCTCTCTCTCACACACACACACACACACACACACATATACATAATGGATTGTTTATCTATCTATTGGATTGTTTCTCAAGGACATGCTGGTGTGGTGAGGATCGAGCAGGTGGACATATTGACTGCGTCTGTACTAGTTGGTGGGGTACGGACGCATGATAAGGCAGGGCGGTCGGAGCCCCGTGGGATCTTGTATATATCTTGTATATATCTTGTATATATCTTGTATATATCTTGTATATATCTTGTATATATCTTGTATATATCTTGTATATATCTTGTATATAGTGCCGATGAACAGATAGATCATCCCGGCCTGGAGAGAATGGTGCTGCAGGGAGCGACCAAAGAATCTGGCCGATACTCAGGGCTCCAAGGAACACATAATCAGACTGCTCTTAGTACCTTTAGAATTGGGTCTCTTCACTGCCTGTTGCAGATAAGGACCGAGTACGTATGGAAATGCCCCGAGTGCTGTGATGTCTGTTTATAAAACACTCAATTTATATTACAAAGTGCAGTATTTGCTTGCCCTATTCTGTTCTTTATCTCTGTGATACATGTTTATGTGAGTAACTGAGTACTATCAGTGAGAGTAGATATGTGAATTGTAACATTTGCCTCAAGGTAACACCATTCATCTTAATTGTAAATTTAGTCATGATCTGTTTCTTCGATCTCACTATTCCTGTAGTCTTCCTATTATTGAAGCTTATGGCACATTTCTTACTTTCTACAACCACTGTATCTATCATTCCCTGTAATTCCTTCTGACTTGTTGTTATCGAGACGATGTCATCAGCGTAACGGCAGTTATTTATATCACGTCCACCAACCGCGATAGCAGTCATATTTCCTGTATATGAAAGTTAGTTGCATGTCCTTTACATGACGTTGCATTCAACCCCCAACATGTTTTAAATGACTTAATAGACAAATTTTACGTTCAGTAGTTTGTCACTACTATTGAACGCAAACTTGCAAGACATCAACAACAGCAAAACATACTGGTGCTGACTGCAACGCCCTGTAAAGGATATGCAACTAACTTTAGTTTGTCACTGCTTTCTGAACTATCGACGCTTCATACCATCGAAATCAACGAAAAGCGGTCTGTTCTCGATTCGTTATCACGGAATATTGTGAAATGCTTCACGGCCCCATGTCACAACGCCGACGTCTTTAAATATTCGCTGAATAATGACAATAAATCAGGATCCAGTACACATCCTTGTCTGACACCTTGCGTTATGCACGGGAATGTTCCTAAATGGTTGTTGATTCTCATAGCTGCTGTTATGATAAACACAGTTATGTGGCAATGTTGATCAATAGCATATGTGGTTCTGGCAAGCACACAGTTGAGTCCTCCAGTGGTTCTGGCAAGCACACAGTTGAGTCCTCCAGTGGTTCTGGCAAGCACACAGTTGAGTCCTCCAGTGGTTCTGGCAAGCACACAGTTGAGTCCTCCAGTGGTTCTGGCAAGCACACAGTTGAGTCCTCCAGTGGTTCTGGCAAGCACACAGTTGAGTCCTCCAGTGGTTCTGGCAAGCACACAGTTGAGTCCTCCAGTGGTTCTGGCAAGCACACAGTTGAGTCCTCCAGTGGTTCTGGCAAGCACACAGTTGAGTCCTCCAGTGGTTCTGGCAAGCACACAGTTGAGTCCTCCAGTGGTTCTGGCAAGCACACAGTTGAGTCCTCCAGTGGTTCTGGCAAGCACACAGTTGAGTCCTCCAGTGGTTCTGGCAAGCACACAGTTGAGTCCTCCAGTGGTTCTGGCAAGCACACAGTTGAGTCCTCCAGTGGTTCTGGCAAGCACACAGTTGAGTCCTCCAGTGGTTCTGGCAAGCACACAGTTGAGTCCTCCAGTGGTTCTGGCAAGCACACAGTTGAGTCCTCCAGTGGTTCTGGCAAGCACACAGTTGAGTCCTCCAGTGGTTCTGGCAAGCACACAGTTGAGTCCTCCAGTGGTTCTGGCAAGCACACAGTTGAGTCCTCCAGTGGTTCTGGCAAGCACACAGTTGAGTCCTCCAGTGGTTCTGGCAAGCACACAGTTGAGTCCTCCAGTGGTTCTGGCAAGCACACAGTTGAGTCCTCCAGTGGTTCTGGCAAGCACACAGTTGAGTCCTCCAGTGGTTCTGGCAAGCACACAGTTGAGTCCTCCAGTGGTTCTGGCAAGCACACAGTTGAGTCCTCCAGTGGTTCTGGCAAGCACACAGTTGAGTCCTCCAGTGGTTCTGGCAAGCACACAGTTGAGTCCTCCAGTGGTTCTGGCAAGCACACAGTTGAGTCCTCCAGTGGTTCTGGCAAGCACACAGTTGAGTCCTCCAGTGGTTCTGGCAAACACACAGTTGAGTCCTCCAGTGGTTCTGGCAAGCACACAGTTGAGTCCTCCAGTGGTTCTGGCAAGCACACAGTTGAGTCCTCCAGTGGTTCTGGCAAGCACACAGTTGAGTCCTCCAGTGGTTCTGGCAAGCACACAGTTGAGTCCTCCAGTGGTTCTGGCAAGCACACAGTTGAGTCCTCCAGTGGTTCTGGCAAGCACACAGTTGAGTCCTCCAGTGGTTCTGGCAAGCACACAGTTGAGTCCTCCAGTGGTTCTGGCAAGCACACAGTTGAGTCCTCCAGTGGTTCTGGCAAGCACACAGTTGAGTCCTCCAGTGGTTCTGGCAAGCACACAGTTGAGTCCTCCAGTGGTTCTGGCAAGCACACAGTTGAGTCCTCCAGTGGTTCTGGCAAGCACACAGTTGAGTCCTCCAGTGGTTCTGGCAAGCACACAGTTGAGTCCTCCAGTGGTTCTGGCAAGCACACAGTTGAGTCCTCCAGTGGTTCTGGCAAGCACACAGTTGAGTCCTCCAGTGGTTCTGGCAAGCACACAGTTGAGTCCTCCAGTGGTTCTGGCAAGCACACAGTTGAGTCCTCCAGTGGTTCTGGCAAGCACACAGTTGAGTCCTCCAGTGGTTCTGGCAAGCACACAGTTGAGTCCTCCAGTGGTTCTGGCAAGCACACAGTTGAGTCCTCCAGTGGTTCTGGCAAGCACACAGTTGAGTCCTCCAGTGGTTCTGGCAAGCACACAGTTGAGTCCTCCAGTGGTTCTGGCAAGCACACAGTTGAGTCCTCCAGTGGTTCTGGCAAGCACACAGTTGAGTCCTCCAGTGGTTCTGGCAAGCACACAGTTGAGTCCTCCAGTGGTTCTGGCAAGCACACAGTTGAGTCCTCCAGTGGTTCTGGCAAGCACACAGTTGAGTCCTCCAGTGGTTCTGGCAAGCACACAGTTGAGTCCTCCAGTGGTTCTGGCAAGCACACAGTTGAGTCCTCCAGTGGTTCTGGCAAGCACACAGTTGAGTCCTCCAGTGGTTCTGGCAAGCACACAGTTGAGTCCTCCAGTGGTTCTGGCAAGCACACAGTTGAGTCCTCCAGTGGTTCTGGCAAGCACACAGTTGAGTCCTCCAGTGGTTCTGGCAAGCACACAGTTGAGTCCTCCAGTGGTTCTGGCAAGCACACAGTTGAGTCCTCCAGTGGTTCTGGCAAGCACACAGTTGAGTCCTCCAGTGGTTCTGGCAAGCACACAGTTGAGTCCTCCATGATACAACGCAGTTCTGCCCATGTATGGCTGCTCTGGTCAAGTATGGGTATTTTGCTTGTATGATGCACGGGAGCAGATTGGAGCCTTTATGGTGATATCCATGTGCAACTAACAATATGCTTCACCAAAAAAAAAAAAAAAGACAGCCGTTATGGTGTAGTGTCTAGGAACTGTTCCTGCCTGTCAGATAGTCACGTGATCCAATCACTATCAAAGTGGAAATTTTAGTAAATTTTCCAGGGCTCCTAGTCTACAACGGGAGCAGAAATGTCCTGGAAAGTAAACGTGGCCGGGAGGGGGGTGAGGGGGATATTGACCAGGTCACCCATTCAGTGCCTACTCGTCTATAAGAATGTATGGCCAGCGACATTTACCTAATACGCACCAAATGCTTGTAAACGCGTCCTTTATTGCTTCTACACACACAAAACAATATAAATAAAAACAATAGCAATACATGGCTCTATCGGGGCACCGTAATTGGAATGAGTACACTTTACAGTGCAGCACTGGTGCCAGCGAAATTCATTACAATTTCTTTTACGATGAAGGGCCTTTTAAGTCGTAAAAGGGAGTCTGTCCGCGAGTGTGACACGGTTTGTAATAGCAAATATAAAAGGGTTATAGGTCAGGAAGCCATTACAGGACTATAAAACTGGTAGGGAATTTACTTGATCCTAGAAAAATACTGCTGGTGAATCGTGGAGGAAACTGGAAGTAAGATGCTAGTCACAGGCGCTGGATCTTCAGTTACCCCTCTACACGACATTTTAACCGTATACTACGTGGAAGACAACAACAACAACAACAACAACAACAACAACAAACAAAACGAAAACGAGAAACAAAATTTGGAACGAACATACAGATGCACGATGT
>JACEFZ010020085.1:0-40000 GCA_014155875.1 Cepaea nemoralis
TAATAGTAACAGCAGCACTAGTAGTAGTAGTCATGGTAGTAGTGGTTGTAGTAGTAGTTGCAGCAGAAGCAGCAGCAGCAGAAGTAGTAACAACAGTACTTATACTAACAGATTTGCTGCAACTGCTAATGAAATCTCAGTAAATATCATTAAGAAATCATAACTAAAGCACATGAAAACTAAACACATGAAAACTAAACACATAAAAACTAAAACACATGAAAACTAAACACATGAAAACAACCGGAAACAGCAATAGCTACATGTAGAAAATAATAAAACATGCTGTGTGCCGCCTTCGGGCTGGCAAAAGTTTAGTTGCAAAATAAATATAGTTGACATGTCCATTTTACAGGTCGTGGCAATGAAACCCATCAAGTATATGTTGTTTGTTATTTTTCATTCTATCTTACATACAATATTTTGCCATTCCTTCCTGACTGACCATATCATCACATCGAAATCAACGCAAAGCGACCTGCTCCCAAATCCCCTGCAGCTGTTTTCGAAGCCTCGACTATGTATTGAGTAAACTGCGTTCATTAACCTCTAAGCCACAGACCAAATGGGGTAATCTCTCGCCACAAGGTATCCTTACACTGGAGATGGATGACGCGTGAAGCCCATGTTGTTTCAGTTGCCGATGGCAGTTCGGCGACATATGGTACTTACACATATAAATCCTGTACATAGTACGATCAATTACCAGCTGCTCTGGCTCGACGCCAGGTGAACTTTATATCTCAGGTGTTCGGGGATTAGGATCGCAATACCGTGTTGGTAATTACCGGCCTCAAGTGCAAGTTTTAGTGTTGATTGGTCCCCAAGCTATATTACCTATTAGGGCCTCTTATTAAAGAATTCCGCCATAGGACGATGTTCCCATCTAAGGCACATGCAGCATGCGGTGCTACTGGACCCACATTTGTATAGAACAATCACGACTCGCTGGATGATGATGTCCGTATCCCATCAGCCGCCTTTACTTCCCACATTTCTTGGTGCCCATTTTAGCCTGTATACATCTGGAAGCTCAGATTAATTTTGAAAAATTCGAATTGGCCCAGCTGCGGATCGAACCCACAACCTCCTGGTCAGCAGGCGAGTGTCTAGCCACTAGACAACTTGAATATTTAGTACTTCTCTTCTACCAACAGAAATATCTCTCATCTATTGCTAAATGTGACGATGTTTGTGTTCTAGGGGTAGTGAACCAGTTACCCAATCACGTATACCGAGTTTTACATCAGCCGCCTAAATTTGCCTTGTAAATCAACAAGCATAAATGCTGGGGTTGACTGCAATATCCTGTAGTGGACATACAACTAATTTTAACTGTATTGTTATGTGAAAGGATATCATCAACACGTGGGATTACCATAGAAGGAAACATGTTTGGGCAAGTCAACAACGTCGCCTCCCATTACCAACTGTAAACAATATAGAATAACACCAAGTAATGCAACTTTACAGAACAGAATTACGACACACACAGGACGTTGCTAATTATGTTCTGTAAAGCTGCCTTACTTTATGTTAGTTTATATTATTTACATTTCCACAGCTTTACCGCAGTTCCACCAAATTTTATGCATATATTACCAACTGTAAAGCAATTGGATGGATTACTCAAGCTGAAATATAAAATAGCGGTACAGGATTGTCAATTGAGATTTCTTAAGGAATGCCCACAAATTGGAATATTTTCTCACCGGTTTTTATCAGATCTCTGAGAGCCGAAAGAATATCTCCGACAAGAAACACCCAGAAACGACTGACATAGAAGAAACCCAGTCCAAGCTGGCCAACCTCAAGCACACACACGGTTCTACGTATTAATTACTGTGTAAATATGTGTGCTGTATTTCAGCTTGAAGGAGTTATATAATTACATTAGTTTACGTTATGTGATTTCTGTAGTATGTACCTGACGAGATGCAGAGAAATATGTCAATAAATCGTGCATCTGTTGTTTGTGTCTTCGTTATTCAAATTCATTTACGGACCGTATCCTCCACCCAGTGCCGACTGGACTACACACATATGGGGCTAACACTATTTTATGGAAGAATGATGAGCACACTGTGGACAGGCGGGAAATTAGTTGCATATCCTGTACAGGACGTTTCAGTCAACCCCAGCATATTTTTGGCTGTTTGTGACTTCTTGGCACGTTTAGGTTTAGTAGTTAGGTCGAAAAATCAATGAAGATATCTTGAAAGAAGTTAACTTGTAAAGAGAGTTGGTTGCTCGCATCAGATGAATACAATCCACATCTGTGGGCATGTCATGAGAACAGAAAATCTGGAGGGAAAACCACGAACTAAAGAACGAACAAACTTTATTTTCAAAGGGTAAGAATTGGGCACGCAGGCCCGCTTAACATTCTTATCTCTCTCTTTTATAAGTTTTGTCGTCGATACATAACTTATGAGGCTAACCAATAAGATCAAAAATATCAATACATACCTTATAAAGGTATGAAAAATGTGAAAAATCATTACTACATGACTCACTAATATTAATGATTGATGTGGCAATTGTTATTAGCTATGGGAGACATAATGTACTACTGACGGTTATACTAGGGTTTTATTATTATTATTATTATTATTATTATTATCATTACCATTATAAGAGAGGTTGGTGTAGACCAATAGAGAAGAGGCTGGGCAGTTTGACATCAAGGCACGAAGGAACATCATATATAATGAAACTTCTCTACAAACATAAATATGTGCTCATCTATTGCTAGATGTGACGACGTATGTAACCGAGGGATAGTGAACCAGTCTCACAATCCCTCTTCACGGGTTCAATATCAACCGCAGTCGATTTGGAAGCCGACCGGCTTGTGTTAATTCTCACAATGGTATGAGCGTGGGTCGCCCAGAAAGCCGTGGCAAACTTCTTAACGAAACATTGCCTAGTAAGCATAAAGAGCCAAACAGTGCTGGGGTTAATTGCGACGCCCCGTAAAGAACACCCATCAAACTTTAACTGTGTTGCTATGGGTAAAGATAATTCTAACAAGTGACATTACCATAGCAGAAATAATCTTGCTGTGGGTAAAGATAATTCTAACAAGTAACATTACCATAGCAGAAACAACGTTGCTGTGGGTAAAGATAATTCTAACAAGTAGCATTACCATAGCAGAAACAACGTTGCTGTGGGTAAAGATAATTGTAGCAAGTAACATTACCATAGCAGAAACAACGTTGCTGTGGGTAAAGATAATTCTAACAAGTAACATTATCATAGCCGACTCCCTGGCCGAGGCGTTAGCAGCTTTCTCCGTAATCCCGAATACTCTCGTGGTTGACGTGAGTGCACGAGAATTGGAAGCGGTTCGAGTGGCACCAATGACTTATGAGAGTATGGAGCCGGTCGCTCAGAAAGTCGTGGCTTGCTGATGAGCGTAATCTAGCCTAGGAATCAACATACAGCTGAAAGATGCTGATGTTGACCGCAATATCCTGAAACAGGATGGAAACGCGGAAGAGAAAAAAAACATTACCATAGCAGAAACAATGTTGCTATGGGTAAAGATAATACTAACAGATGACATTACCGTAGCAGAAACAAAGCTTATACAAGTCCATAAATTCCTATTTTAGGCGTTGGCAGTCCAGATTTTTCGGTCACGTTATGAAGAGAAATAAATTGAAAACTGGCAAGATTGATGCGTCGAGAGCAAGGGGAACGCACAGAAGTAAATAGCTGGCTTGCTTGGCCTGGTGTCTTAATTGAGACGAGAACACAGGCCTGATTCACAACTGGCGATTAACTAGCGTGATGATGATGAATCTGTGTATTAACATGTGCCGGAATTTTTAGTTACCAGCCGATCTTTAGAGGGGACCCTCAAATTGGTATTACCAATATACAATATAATGAGAAACGCTTGTTGTAGGCTTAACACGTGAAAGAAAGATGGTGTTGGAGAAAATACATGAAGTAAAACACTGAATCCGCACAGGACAACACCAGTCAACTGACCAGATGTTTTCGAGCATGGGTCACCAAATATACTTCAGATATATCTGCACTATTGGTCGTCAGCCCAGATAATCATCATCACCAACATCGGGTAGGGACAACAACAAACCAATACGACATTCTATAGTTGTATGCCAGGGAGTAGATTATGCATACATCCACACTTATTACTGCGCTGCTGTCTACATGAGCTGATGTCAGTTGCATTAAGAAACTGTTACTTTACTTTTAGGAACGCTTTGTCCATATTTTTTTTCCATCTGTTTCTCTTGTGTGGTTTGTTTTCTACCTTTCATTTTAACTTATTCGGTGCCAAACAGAAAGTAGGTTTGGACCAGACAAAAATGGATGGCGGAAAATGGGAAGTAGGGGTGTGTCACAGTTATGACTTAAAAGTTGTTAATATGGTAGCAGATATGTTGTATTACATAACAAATGAAAGAGGGTTGCATAAGAAAACTACTGTATATAACCCAGGGGCAGATACGGGAAATCGCTTATGACAATTAGTCATTTTATGGCACTTAATCAGTTAAGTGCCAGGAGAATAAAACCGCTGATTTCGAATACAATTTTCAGATTCTGCTAAACCGAGAGAAAAAGCCTTACCATTACTGACATTAGTAGGTATCATTCAGTGAAGTATGTAGGCTTGTAGACCCCGCCAGGTAGCCAGATAGTTTTCTGCCATTGTGGGGGTTTCGTCAGACATTTATACTCCGCTGCCGAGGGTTTGCAAAATCACGGCGCAGTGAACGACTTTCATAGTTTTCATTCTGGTCGAGTTTCCGATATTGAGAGTCAGCTACTATTATTTTCTGGGAAGGGCGTGTGTACAAGGACGCGGGATTTCTCTCGGAAGTGACAAGCAAACTTGAAGTCATTACAAGTGAAACCGGGATATACTGTATCAACATCATTCATCTTTACCGGGTACATGGTGTGAAACAGACACCGGCGATCATGACTATCCAATCATCTCTGTTGTCTGACATTCTGATTAAGTTGGATTTACTTCTCGTATGTTTTGCTTTCCATGTGTGTAAAGCTTTCCACACACGTCTTTGCCGAGGTGGCACGCAGTTTGCGCTCTTGCCAGTCGCCCGGGGGTAAATATTCGAATCCTCAGCGAGGCGAATTATGTCCAAATTGACATGAGCTCCCAGAATGTACTCAGTCATGTCCAGGAAAGTAAAAGCTGCCGGCGTGAAACTGACCACATCAATCACCGAGTGGTCTAGGAAAATATGAGTCTAATACTATATAGAAAATACGACTCAGCCATGTGAACGGGCACTTACTTCACTCACAGTATCTGTTGTTCACTGCCCCATATGTCAAGTATTTTTCCAATAAGGCTTCTTAAAGGGTACTTACTTTACTTGCTTACATATTTAGCTGTCTTTCACTGCCCTATTTGCCCAGTATTTTCCAACATAAGGCTGCTGAAAGAGTACTTACTTTACTTACAAACATCTTTAGCTGAAACAACTGAAAACCGTAAACTGATTAGAGAAATTAGACGTAGACAGTCAAACTATTTTGGTCACGTTATGAGAAGAAATAAATTGAAGAACTTGGTGACAGCTGGCAAGATCGAGGGGAAGGTAGCAAGGGGAGGGCAGAGAAGTAAATACCTGGATGGTTTGGCCACGTTGTATGGTCGGGACAAGAAGCTAATCCACTATTATGATAATCAAGTGAGATAGCAAAACATGACCGCCCACTCTTACCGGCATGGCACATGATGATGAGCTGTCTTTCACTGCCCCATTTGCCCATTATTTTGCAACATAAGGCTGCTTAACGGGCACTTACTTTACTTACAAACATCTGTAGCTGTCTTTCACTGTCACATTTGTCGAGTATTCTCCAACATACGACTACTTAAAGGGCACTTACTTTACTTATATACATATGTATGTATGTATATCTTTCACTGCCTCATTTGCCCAGTATTTTCCGACATAAGGCTGCTTTCTCTAATCCAGTTCTACTGTTGATATACCCTATAAATAGCGTGTGTCTGTTCCTTGTGGTTATAACAGCCTTGGATTCTGAGATAAGTAGCACACTCTGTTCATGTTTTCATTTTGTTTTCATAGTTCTCATTTATTTTTTCATATTTCCATTCCACCCATGTTGGTTATTATGCCTTATTGCAGTGTTTTCCCCGTTATCATATGTTGTGTTTTGTGTACTTGCTTCCTGATGAGGACTACTCGCCGTAAGGTTCTTTGTTTTCCGTAGTTGTGTTCTGTAAACCTGCATTACTTTGTGCTATTTTATATTGTTTACATTTCCACAGTTTATCGCAGATCCACTTATTTTATTCTTTTAATCTCTGTTTATTCTCTGATGTTTTTCTTCTTTTTTTTTTTCTTTTTTTCCTACAAAAGTGTTATTTCTCTTAAAGGGATTGACATATTTAACTTGTTTATTTTTTGTTTCTGTCATCAACTTTCTTTTCATTCCCTGCCTCTGTAGAACCTTTGTATTTGATTGGTTTTGTTTCCGTACGTAGAACCTCTGTATTTGATTGTTTTTGTTTCCATATCATACAATCTATTCTTCTGTATATCTGTATGTAGTCTGTAAAGCTTTATTACTTTGTTTTCTTCGCATTATTGTAGCTGTTATTAGCTTAACAGTTTGTTGTCTTCTCTGTCCGCGAGTTTCAGGATGGAGATATCCTTGTGCAGTAAAACGTCAAGGATCCTATTCCACACCATAACGTTTTGTTTCAGTATATGGTTAAATTAGATGCATATCCTTTACAGGAGGTCGCAGACAACACTAGCATTAGTTAGTTAGTTAGTTAGTCAATCAGTCAGTCAGTCAGTCAGTCAGTCAGTCAGTCAGTCAGTCAGTCAGTCAGTCAGTTAGTTAGTTAGTTAGTTAGTTAGTTGGTTGGTTGGTTGGTTGGTTGGTTGGTTGGTTAGTTAGTTAGTTGGTTAGTTAGGTTAGTTAGTTGGTTAGTTAGTTAGTTAGTTAGTTAGTTATTTAGTTAGTTAGTTAGTTAGCCAACACATCATCCTCATTGAACATCGAACTATTGAGTCCATAAGTGCTCGGATCCCCTCCTCAGTAAACCCCGCAGCGTGTAGAGGCTAACGACACCAGTTCTGCGTTGGTTTATCAATCTTCATGTCGAGTGGCTTGCTTCGCTTCGGAGGTCACAGGTAGCAAGCATCACCTGGATCTTTTCTCCTGGGCATGCCGGTGTGCGGGGGAATGAACAGTCGGACAGATTGGCTGGCTCGGCAGAACTTGGTGGAGTATTGATGCATGACAAGGCAGATGTGGTTGCGGCCTTGTGGGAGCACGTGTACACCACGGAGGAGCAAATGGATCACCATGGTCTGGCAAGAATGCGACAGCGTAGAGTGACGAGGGGATCTGGCTGATGCTCGACGACTGCTACTGGTACTATTGGGGTTCGAACTCTTCGCTGGCTTCTGAGGATGGAGACGGAGCGCTTATGGGAATGCCCCGAATGCTGTGATGTCGGTTCTTAAATCAATCAATCAATCAATCTTCTTTGGCTTCCCGTGTAGTGTTCTTGTTTAGTCACACCTCTTTTAACTTGCTGTCCCCGCAGCCTGACCATAGTTGTAGAGTCAACTCTGTTAGTGATTTCTTAGCAAGTTTACATTCAGTAGTTTGCCATTGATTTATTTAGTCTTCATATATTATTTCTATCTTCTCTGTGTGTCTGTCGTCTTCATAAATGATTTATATCTTCTCTGTGTGTCTTCATCTTCATAAATGATTTATATCTTCATTTCTGTGTGTCTGTCGTCTTCATATATGATGTCTATCTTCTCCGTGTGTCTGTCGTCTCCATAAATCACTTCTATCACCATCCCTGTGTGTCTGTAGTCTTCATGTATGATTTCTATCTTCTCTGTGTGTCTGTCGTCTTCATATATGATTTCTATCTTCTCTGTGTGTATTTAGACATCATATACGATTTCTATCTTCATCTCTGTGTGTCTCAGGTCTTCATATATGATTTATATCTTCATCTATGTGTGTCTCAGGTCTTCATATATGATTTATATCTTCATCTCTGTGTGTCTCAGGTCTTCATATATGATTTTTATCTTCATCTCTGTGTGTCTGTCATCTTTATATATGATTTATATCTTCATCTATGTGCGTCTGTCTTCTTTGTATATGATGTATATCTTATGTGTGTATCTGTTCTTTTGTTGTCAAAGAATTGCTTCATAAGCGATGTTGAATGAAAGAATGTATGAGAGGAAATAGAGAAGAAGGGCAGAATGTCAGACGGGCCTGCGTGCCAAATTCTTAACCCTTTGAAAATAAAGATTTTCGTTCGTTCGTTTGTTCGTTCGTTCTGTGGTCTTCATATATGATCTCTATATTCATTCATCTCTATGTGTCTGTCATCTTTATATATGATTTCTATTTTCATCTCTCTGTGTCTGTAGTCTTCATATAAGATTTATATCTTCATCTCTGTGTGTATGTCGTCTTCATACATGATTTATATCATCCCTGAGTGTCTGTCGTCTTCATATGTGATTTCTACCTTCTCTGTGTGTCTATAGTCTTCATATATGATTTCTATCTTCATCTCCGTGTGTCTGTCGTCTTCATATATGATTTATATCTTTTCTGTGTTTCTGTCGTCTTCATATATGATTTTTGTCTTGGTCTCTGTGTGTATGTAGTCTTCATTTATGATGTCTATCTTCATCTCTGTGTGTCTGTTGTCTTCATATATGATCATTACCTTCTCTGTGTGTATGTTGTCTTCATATAAGATTTCTATCTTTATCTCTGTGTGTCTGTCGTCTTCATATATGATTTATATCTTCTCTGTGTTTCTGTCGTCTTCATATATGATTTTTGTCTTGGTCTCTGTGTGTATGTAGTCTTCATTTATGATGTCTATCTTCATCTCTGTGTGTCTGTTGTCTTCATATATGATCATTACCTTCTCTGTGTGTATGTAGTCTTCATTTATGATGTCTATCTTCATCTCTGTGTGTCTGTTGTCTTCATATAAGATTTCTATCTTTATCTCTGTGTTTCTGTCGTCTTCATATATGATTTTTATCTTCTCTGGGTGTCTGTCGTCTTCATATATGATTTTTATCTTCTCTGGGTGTCTGTCGTCTTCATATATGATTTTTATCTTCTCTGGGTGTCTGTCGTCTTCATATATGATTTTTGTCTTGGTCTCTGTGTGTATGTAGTCTTCATTTATGATGTCTATCTTCATCTCTGTGTGTCTGTTGTCTTCATATATGATCATTACCTTCTCTGTGTGTATGTTGTCTTCATATAAGATTTCTATCTTTATCTCTGTGTGTCTGTCGTCTTCATATATGATTTATATCTTCTCTGTGTTTCTGTCGTCTTCATATATGATTTTTATCTTCTCTGGGTGTCTGTCGTCTTCATATATGATTTTTGTCTTGATCTCTGTGTGTATGTAGTCTTCATTTATGAATTCTATCTTCATCTCTGTGTGTCTGTCGTCGTCATATATGATTTATATCTTCTCTGTGTGTATGTAGTCTTCATATAAGATTTATATCTTCATCTGTGTGTGTCTATGGTCTTCATATATGATTTTTATCTTCATCTCTATGTGTCTCGACTGTATATGATATTTATCTTCATCTCTATGTGTCTGTCGTCCTCATATATGATTTCTATCTTCTACGTGTGTCTGTCTCCATCTCTGTGTCTGTCTCCATCTCTGTGTGTCTGTCTGATTTCATTCGTGATGAACGAAAGATGAGTGATTGAAAGGGCCGAATGTAAGACGGGCCTGCGTGCCCAATTTGTGACCCTTTTAAAATAAAGTTGATTTGATTTGATTTGATTTGATTTGTCTCCATCTCTGTGTGTCTGTCTCCATCTCTGTGTGTCTGTCTCCATCTCTGTGTGTCTGTCTCCATCTCTGTGTGTCTGTCTCCATCTCTGTGTGTCTTTCTCCATCTCTGTGTGTCTGTCTCCATCTCTGTGTGTCTGTCTCCATCTCTGTGTGTCTGTCTCCATCTCTGTGTGTCTTTCTCCATCTCTGTGTGTCTGTCTCCATCTCTGTGTGTCTGTGGCAGACAGTCCGACTGCAACACACAGTCTCACTTTAGTTCCTTAATGGCAAAGATGGGGAGGGGGGGGGGTAATTTTTCCCTTCATACTGTACAGTTCTGTACGTCTCACCCTTCTAAAATTCAATTTATAAAGTAAGTAGACCCACAAATCATGTTTTATGTGGACATCTAGACTTGTTTTAGTATGTGCTATTAAAGTTTAGCTTCCATTATTACGTATACTGTGTGGGCGGGAGTTTTAGGTAGAAAATATGCAAGGGGGGAATGACGTTCTTAAAATATGGTGAAGGGGGGCACGGGCCAAATTTTTAGGTAGGAAATACGAAAGGGAGGGGGGATGACGTTCTGAAAATATGGTGAAGGGGGGCACGGGCCAAAAAAGTTTGAGAACCACTGGCCTAGTTGATATCGAACTGCCGTGTTGACGTCATCAGCACTGTCGGATTTGGATTTAACGCTTGGGCTTGTCGCTTGTCAAAGCTAGGGAAAGACTGATCACCCATTCCTCCCTGCTCTCAGGTCGACAAAATGTGACTGCGCTGTCTCATCCCAGGCCCCTGGCTGGCAACTGCTTGGAAACTATTTATTTATTTATTTATTTATTTAATTATTTATTTATTTTAATAGATAAATGTGTCAGAATGGAGTCTAGACTTGTGTAGGCTTCTCTTACCGTTTCATATTGTTCAGTTTAGATTTTACAATTAAAATAAATAACACGCATATTGTTATTATGTTTTTGTTTCGAGATTTATTAGCTTATATCAGTTTTCTTAATTTGTTTTTATTTTTATTTTAAATATAAATACCCCCTCCCCCTATCTTCATAACCTAGTCATGTGTCATGGCGCCTGTTAAATTCCCTCTACCCGTAACTTCAGAACCCTACTACGCCCCTGGTACTGGCTATGTGACACTAGCCCACATTTGTATACCACTCGGCGCTGTGATGTAGTCAGTATTACATCTGCCGCCTTTTCTTTCCATAATATTTCTGGGACTATTTTAGGCGGGGTCAATCTGAGAACCGAGGCTCCGAATATTTCTCGGACTATTTTAGGCGGGGTCGATCTGAGAGCCGAGGCCCAGAATATTTCTGGGACTATTTTAGGTGGGGTCGATCTGAGAGCCGAGGCCCAGAATATTTCTGGGGACTATTTTAGGCGGGGTCGATCTGAGAACCGAGGCTCAGAAAAGCAGAAACAATTCTAGACATTAGGGGGAATACGAAGACATGACTAACAGACCGGCGAGCAAGGGATCTATCGACTATACCAGGCGGCTCCATTCTAAACGTTTTCGTTAAAATTCCCAGTCTTATGTGTGGCGGAGAACGGTGTGATCTGTGACTCTGAAGCGGATATGGAAACAGCTCAAACACTTAGGGAATGTACATATTCGGAAAAGTACTTAGTACTATCGGCTTTGAACGCGGCGAATTATTTAGGAGAAAAGCTCTTCGTTTGCCGTTTGATGCTGAGTGTCGTGACTTTTGATGGCACGTGCAAAACGTGTCCTGTTATTCAGCATTTTGTAAAGCGTTCACCGGGAGCTGCCGTTGTACAGCGGGCACGCGTGCCTCCCGACCCGGGGATTATGCCTTCTAATCCTCATCCTCTTCTCCTTGGAGCATAGGTTTTCAAGCAACTGACTCTCAGCCCTCTTACCTTTAGCTATCCAATGCCGCTCCGTCCATACCCTTCCCGTATTGCTCATGTCCATTTCTTCTTCTCTTTTCCGTGAGATTTTAGGCCTTTCTCTACTTCTCTTGCTCGTGGGTTCCAGACAAAAGCATTTCTAGTTATATCTCTCTCGGGTTCTCTCAATGTATCCTATCCAGCGCAATCGTCTTTCCTACACCTCTTGGTTCATTGGTATTTCTCATCGTGAGCTCCACATTGGTGATTTTGTCATACCATTTTATTCCTTCTGTTGTGCGCAGGCACCACTTAGTGAATGTTTATAGTTGATCTGTAATCGTTTTTATCGTTCTCCGTGTTTGTGACACATACAACAGTTCTGATTTAACGTTAGAATTGAATGTTCTAACTTTTGTACTAAATTTAATTTATTTGGACTTTCCCAAATCTCATAGTATTATAAAAGTTTCTCTAGCCTTCTGTATCCCTATTGTGATTTCTTTATCTGTTCCACCCTTGTAATTCTTATCGCAGCAGATATTTTTTATCTTTAAATTAACTTGATCTAGCGTGCCAGGAGGACCCAGCAGTGAATGGGTATCAAGAAATGTTTTGCGAAGCAAAGGCGGCCGGTATCTTAGCAAAATCCCGCATCGATTGCTGATTGGCCTATAAGATGTGGGTGGAGTTACGGTAGCTAAATATATCCGATACTCTTGAAGCTGTGGAAAATGGTAATGTACTTTGTACTTTATTGTTAATTCCGATTGATTTGTACTTTTGTTGGTAGGTTATTTTTTTTTGGAGAAATGTTCTTGATGAACGTGAGATCCTGTTTACTTGTGATTGTATATGGGGAAAGATGTTCTCATATATAGAATAATTTATTTTTTATAACTGGATAATTATTGAACAGGTGTCTTCTGGTGTTTGTGAGAAGTTGTCTTTATGTCTTAGTCTCTTTCTTGTGTTTGTGATAAGATGTCTTTGTGTTCTTCTGATGTTTGTGATAAGATGTCTTTGTGTCCTAACCTCTTTCTGGTCTTTGTGAAAAGTTGCCTTTATGTCTTAGTCTCTTTCTGATGTTTGTGAAAAGATGTCTGCGTTTTTCTGATGATTGTGATAAGATCCCTTTGTGTTTTTCTGATGTTTGTAATAAAATTGCTGCCTCCTAACCTCTTTGTGATGTTTGTGATCAGTTGATTTTGTGTCTCAGAGTATGTCTGGTGTGAGTATATTTCTTGATAATGAATTTGCACCTAGCATCTATTTCCACATGTTTCTGTTTACACATGTTTGTGTTTCCACATGTTTGTGTTTTCCCATGTTTGTGTTTTCCCATGTTTTTATTTCCACATGTTTGTGTTTCCACATGTTTCTGTTTCCATATATTTCTGTTTCCCCGTGTTTCTTTTTGCACATGTTTCTGTTAAAACATGTTCGTGTTTCCACATATTTCTGTTTTCCCATGTTTCTGTTTACACGGGTCAATATTGGGGTCGACCGTGGTGTATAAATGAGTTTGTCGTGGACCGCGGTGATGACTGCTCGTGGTGGTCATGATGATCTCTTGTGTTTTACAAGACTTTAAGATGTTGGTCCATAACAGTACTTGTCATAATTGTCTTAGAATGTTCTGGGAAAGAATGACGACGAAGTAGGGTAATGTTCACTCTACTTCATTATTTCATGGCCAAGAAAATATGAAGGCCTAGCTCTTCATATTCTAGCAAAAATATGATCTTGAATAACGAAGACACTAGATTGTACGATTTATTTCCTGGCATATTTCGCTGCATCTCGTCAGGTACATACTGCAGAAGTCAGACAATTGTCCATTTACTTTTGTCTGCCCTATTATAAAATCCCATATCTCAGTAACCAGCTGAGGTAAAATGATGAGATTTAGCATATAACCTTATCATGATGTCCACCCAACAAAACAATTTTTGTTCTGAAGATTGTACAGCAGATTTCAAAGTTTGTTTATATGCGGTATATAATTTACGGGACAGAGATGAAGTGCACAATATTAGAAGTATTACGTCTTCACGAGGAAACATCAGCGTTCAATAGTAAATTTTCACGTTGTTCACGGGATTGGCCTTATGAAAAGAGCCTTGAGAAGTGGAACAGGGAGTGTTCAGAGGTGTCGTCATTAATGTGGGTCCTTTCATATAAGGACATTAGATTTCAAGTTTAGAAAGTACAAGGGAGGTATAAATATCATTTGCGAGCAACCGCATTTAGGAGCCATGAGAAGCAGATACCTACGTGAAATAAGGGAAACGCGCAAATAAAATTATGACATAGTTTATTTGGATGAAACCTGGATCAACGCGCACTACACAAGTGAAAAGGAATGACAATCAGTGGACGGAAAGATAACGCGATATATGCCCAGTAGTAAAGGACAGCGTTTGGTCATAGCCCATGCTGGTAGTACTCATAATGGTTTACTACAGAATGCTGGACTCGTGTTCGTATCAAAGCATACAGACAATAGGGATTATCATAATGAGATAAATGGCAATGTATTTAGCGATTGGCTCGAGAATACAGTGCTTCTATCCCTAGATACACCGTCTTGTCTAATTATGGACAATGCATCATATCACAATGTAGTTGCCCAAGAAGACAAAATACCTGCGGCATCGAGCACAAAGGAAGCGATAAAGATATGGCTCCGAAGGGAAAGCATACCATTTCTAGAAAAGTGTTTTAAGCTATAATTGTTGTCCCTTGTAAAACAGGCGCAAAAAAGCAAGAAATATCAAATCGACAAGTTGATTGAAGAGAATGGCCATAGGTGCTTGAGACTTCCGCCGTACCATTCTCTTTTAAACCCTATAGAGGTTGTGGTGGTTAAAATTAAAGGACAGGTTGCAGCTGGCAATACTATATTCAGTGCAGATTTCCGCTGGGTGGAGAACACGATACATACACACATCGTGATTGTAACTGACTCAGAAAGCATGCTGAGGAGAGTGAGGACAGGCAGGCTTCGTGCAGAGTGGCTTGCTTCGCTTCGGAGGTCACGGGTGGCAAGCATCACCTGGATCTTTTCTCCGGGGCATGCCGGTGTGCTGGGGAATGAACAGCAGTGGCGTGGAAAGGGGGGTGCAGGGGTTCGACGGCCCCGGGCATCCAGCCGGGAGGGGGCATCCAATTAGGGAGAGGGGGCAGCACAGTGCTGTGGGAGGGGAGGAGGAATGAAATAGGGAAAGAACAATTTAGGGGCATCCAAACAAGGGGTTGGCCCCGGGCATCAAAGAACCTCTGCACGCCACTGATGAACAGGCAGACAGATTGGCTGGCTCGGTAAAACTTGGTGGAGTATTGATGCATGACAAGGCAGACGTGGTTGCGGCCTTGTGGGAGCACGTGTACACCTCGGAGGAGCAAATGGATCACCATAGTCTGGCAAGAATGAGGCAGCAAGGAGTGACGAGGGGATCTGGCCGACGCTCGACGCTCAGAGGAAAGGCGAGACGGACATATAATCAGGTTGCTACTGGAACTATAGGTGTTGGAACTCTTCGCTGGCGGCTGAGGATGGGGACGGAGCGCTTATGGGAATTACCTGAATGCTGTGATGTCGGTTCCTAAATCAATCAATCAATCAATCTATTCAAATTATCTGACGTCAAGATACTAACCCATGCCGCGCTATTAAAAATTGATAAAAGTTGCTGAGAAAAAATGTCAGGACCATGTGTTGAAAGAGGAAGATGACTATCGGAGAAAGGATGGATTGAATTTTATGCAACCGATAGCAGTCATCAACCTACTGGAATCGTCTGACACAGATTAAGGTCTGGGCAAATCGCAGACATTAATCCACTTGCACACCAACTGGGATATTTTGCTACAAATATTCAGAAGAATTGCAGGCCCTAAACATTACAGCATCGGCATAAACAATACAACTTGTTAATGGCAACAGTTTGTATTCCACAGTGACGAATTTTTTTTCAATTCAGTAAGCCCTCGACGGTGACAAACAACTGACATTGAAAAATCAAAAAGCTCTAGACGCATTGAATACCAACCGAAGAATAATATTGCGGTGGGAACTGACATATTGTGGCATAACAAGAAACGTGAGAAGAAACACGTTGTCAAATGAGGGGACAACACACGAACATACGAATCATTCTATAAACTTCAATGAAAAGAGGACCAACATCTTGACCGTTAAGAAGGAAGCCCACTACAGAGACATTCACAGCTATATTCGTCGTGCAAAACAGTGTAATCATGTTCCGTCTCAGCAGAGCAGACAATGCACCCACTCCCATACGAATCTGGATACGCCTTGTGTTTGTCATCCGAACTGGCGGGGGCAATGGCATTACCGTAAAACAAGTTTGTTAGCGTGAAATCACTAGTTTTTCTACCAAAACATCAAAGAAATTTCGCCGCTTTCCATGATTTAAGTTGCCTTTGGACCTATCAAAGGCATGGTCCTTGGGTGGGGGTAAATATAAGACGGCAGGAAAAATTGCATAACGATGCAACTGACAGTTTTCAAAATAATTGATCGTGAATGACGGCATTCATTTCTGGACAGACTACAGATACATCGTTCAAGCTGAAATATACACATGTTCGCACAGTAATATCAATTGTTCACCACGGTAATTTTAAATTGACTACCATGTCTTTCTGTTTGCACAAAATTGGCCTACGTAGATGAATCAATAGGGCTTCTGCAAACTTTAATAAACGACTATTTTGTGTATGAAACAACACGCGAAAAATATGAGCTTTGGGACTTTTTTTTAATTCGCTCCCTTTGAACTCAATTCCATACGCGTGCTAATACTTCTAGTAGCAATGGACTGGACCCACTCCGACTTCTGAAGTACTTGAAGTCATGGACGATACGTCAACATTTTACTACAGCTGATTGGTGTAGTGGTTGAACCCGCTACCTCGGCATCAAGCAAGCCGGAAGTTACATTATCCATTCGGCCATGCTGGCCTCCTGATGTGGGTCTATCTTTAAGCGAAGAATATTTTATTCTTGTGTGCGTGTGTGTGCGTGTGTGTGTGTGTGTGTGTGTGTGTGTGTGTGTGTGTGTGTGTGTGTGTGTGTGTGTGTGTGTGTGTTTAGTTAACTATTGTATCTCTTTTTAGTGGGATCCGCAAAACGTTGTACGTTGTATTTGTACGAAAACAGGAAAGTAGTTGGTTGACCGTGAAGAAACAACATTATTCTTAGCCGATGTACGTGCAAGAAATCAGCCGTGTACACAGTTAGTACCACAAGTGGCCGGAAGTTCAGACACTAATGTACTTAATGGCAGTGAAGTCATCTAGCAAATAGAATACGCCACGAACACGGCATCTTCCAGCTTCCTTCTATCGAAATTTCCAGGGATTTCATCAACTTGTAACTAAACTCTTCAGTGATTGGCGTCGTTAGCTTGGCGGTCTATGAGAGAAAGATCTAAATGCCAGTTAGCTGCATATCCTTAACGGAACGTTGCATTCAACCACAGCATTATGTGGCTATTCGTGATTTTTGGCAAGTTTACGTTTAGTAGTTTGCCATTAGCCTGTCTCCCTGGTCGAGGAGTTAGCAGCTTTCTCCGTAACGCCGATAATCTCGTGGATGACGTGAGCGCACGAGAATTGGAAGTGGTTCGAGTCGCGCCAGTGACTTATGAGAGTATGGAGCCGGTGGCTCAGAAAGCAATGGCAAACTATTGAGCGTAATCTTGCCAAGAAATCAACAATCAGCTGAAATATGCTGATGTTGACAGCGATGTCCTGTAAAGGATATGCAAACCAAAAAAAATGTTTGCCATTTCTTTCTGAACGACCGGCACTCACACCATTGTATGCGAAACTAACGTAAGGAGGTCGGCTTTCATATTTCCCGCAACTGTGTTTCGAACGCGGTATGCGAGATTATGAATTGGATTCAAAACTCCCATCACCACAGAGCCGGGTGTAGATGTAGAACAGGATTAAACCGCTTGATTTTGTGTGACACTATAGGCTGGGTTAACGGGCGCGTTGATGTAATCACTAGAGGGTTACGCCGTGATGTCTTGGGCGTGGTTGGACGAGGGTTCAACGCCTGCGTTCGTGGTCCGCTAAGCGCAGGAAAGACTGACCACCTTTTCCTTCGTTCCCTCCGGCCTAATAGACGTGAAAGTTCTAACACATTACAGATCCACAATAGACCCCTATCGCCACATGTATTCTCAGACATCGGTGTATCATACGCCAGGCTCTCCTGCACTAAATACCGTCAATTAACCTTCGCTATGGACCCCAGGCATTTCAGTTGCCTCTTAGCACAACGCCATCCGTGTAGATGATTAAATCACTAAGGCGTGAATAGTCCAAATCAATCGTTGCACCTCCCATCTAAACACTACAGTAATGTAATTTGTAGATTGGAACAGGTAGAACATGATAGGTCAAGCAGGGGGCTGCGTGGTCTCGAGGTATGGTGTCCGCCTCGAGTGCTGGATGTCCCGGGTTCACGCCCCGGGTTTTTGAGGGTTTTTTTTTAGGACCGGGTTTTTTTTTTCACGTGGACTTCAAGTAATAAAATTTCCCCTGGTCTCTGGGTAGTGAGATCGGAGGCCCGTGTGTATTGTTGCGCACGTAAAAAATGCCTTGGCAGTTGGAAATCGAAAAAGAGTAGCCTAACGGCGGGCAAAATTTCGAGTTAAAAATCTATCCAAAGTATTTCAGAATCCTCGCCGATGCTACGGAGTTCGTGCACTGAGCTGAGTTTCTCCAGACTCAGGTTTGAGTTAGGAGGAGAATGGAGCACTTATGGGTTACACCCGTGTACTGTGATGTTGGTCCATCGACTAAACTAAACTAAACATGATAGGTCAGAGAGCTTGTAACAGATAGAACCATGATAGGCCAGAGAACTTGAAACAGATGGAACATGATAGGTCAGATAAATTGAAACAGATAGAACATGATAGGTCAGAAAACTTAGAACAGATAGAAAATGATAGGTCAGAGAACTTGGAACAGATAGAACATGATAGGCCAGATAAATTGAAACAGATAGAACATGATAGGTCAGAAAACTTGGAACAGAAAGAACATGATAGGTCAGAGACCTTAGAACAGATAGAACATGATAGGTCAGAGAATTTGTAACAGCTAGAACATGATAGGTCAGAAAACTTGGAACAGATAGAACATAATAGGTCAGAGAACATGGAACAGATAAAACATGATAGGAGAACTGACAGCATGCGTGTTTCCTGTGGCAACAACTTGGTATGGACGTTGGATATTTAGCCAGCCTAGTGAAAAGTTCGTATGTACATTTACATTTAAGTGTTACGGAGCAATACTAAAACTTCATTGGATGGGAAAGAAAAGACACCATTTACCATACATGAACTCAACAAGTAGCCGGCACCGAGGCGAAGGTGTTCTGTTCTGTTCTGTTTCTTCCACTTATGCTGTTAGGCGTCGTGGAGAGGGATAATTATAGTTCCAGCGCCTGTGGCTAGCGCCTTTCTTCCAATTTCCTCCATAAATCTTGATGGTTGGTTGGTTGATTCAAAAACAAAAATTCCAAATTCGACCTCGTCTAACCTGCTTCATGAGCTGTGGTTATTGTTGAGATACGTGGTTTTTGTGGGTTTATTCACCCTAATTCTTGTCTTGTGAGTCCTATCTCGGACTGGTTATGTAGCGTTTGTGTCTGTGACGTCAGCAGTGGTCGGCGGCTATCCTTTGTGCTCGTCTGTTTTTGTGGTTTTCTTTGTTTGTGTAGGCTCCTGGCTCGTCTGGCTTGACTGGCTGCAGTCCTTATAGGGACTTTTCGTAGTCCCACTCCAGCTGGAGGATCGGTCGGCGGCTGTCCTTTGTGCATGTTTCCTCTTGTTTTCTTTGTTGGTGCAGGCTCCTGGCTTGACTGGTTGCAGTCCTTAAAAGGACTTTTTATTTGGTCTTTTTGTCTCCTTTATTGTGTATTTTCTGTAGGAGCTTTTCGGCGTTTTCATTTTCCTCCTTGTGCCTGTTTTCACTGTTGCGTTTGCGATACTGCTGCCTAAAGTTTTCTTCCTCCGTGGTCAGCCATGGGACGATTTTACCGTCATCTATATAGTACTCGAAGTCGTTCTCACAGTCGTAGTGTAAAACTGGGTATACCATCGGTTTCCCCCGGAGTTTCTTAGGCTTCTTCTTTTCTTTTTCTTCCCAGCGCCTTCTGAATTCCTCGCGCTTGAGTTCCTCCTTGTCGACTGGGTATTCTGTGCCTCCTTATAAATCTTGAGCAGAATTTCAGGATAAAGTAAATTCCCGACCGGTTTGCTAGACCAGTCGTAGGTTCATTTCCTACTTGACCCTGGTGAAGGTGTAACAGGCGCAATTCGTAATCCTGGATACCGCATTCGAAACACAGCCGCGGAAGATTTGGCAAGAGACCGCCTTGCGTTGTTTTCCCATACAATGGC
The DNA here is from genome assembly GCA_014155875.1 of Cepaea nemoralis. Classification (NCBI taxonomy): domain Eukaryota; kingdom Metazoa; phylum Mollusca; class Gastropoda; order Stylommatophora; family Helicidae; genus Cepaea; species Cepaea nemoralis. The sequence continues at coordinate 20,191 of JACEFZ010020085.1, forward strand.
ATGAGTGTCGTTCGTTCAGAGAGCAATCGCAAACTACTGAAAGTAAATTTGCCGATGAATTCACAAATAGCCAAAAAATGCTGGGGTTGGCTGCCACGTCCTATAAAGGATATACAATTAACTTTTAACTCAGCATTAAAGAAAACTGGTTATTAAGCAAATATAATTGATGGACATAAATAAAATATGTTGGCATGTAACGAGGCATGATGTCAGGCACCGATGGCTATGGAGGGAGGCGCCTCGAGGAAGTGGTCAAGAAGGAAACTACATTGTAGATTGATACAAGGTGAGATAGATGCATGACAGCAACAGAGGTGGGTTGTGATGGAGAGACATTCCGGAAAGTTCCGCATACGACTAACCACTGGAGGACGAAAGATAAAACTTAATACCCTTTTCCATTTAATTCGTTACTGCGCAGTTGAAATGTGATAAACAGTTTCATATGTTTAATGTTGTTTTTGGCTAATTCTATATGAATAGTTCGTGAATATTTTTTTAAAACCCCGAAGCGAATCAAGCACGACGAGATGCTTGCAATAGTCACAAGGGTTCCCCATTTGCCGAATGTTTCGGCCCTGTACTTTCTTTACACGCTCTAGGGGCGGATCCACCCGGATTATGACTCCGGGTATCTTTCTCCTGCTGTTAATTCGCACCCTGTTTCGAGACATTCGATATGGTTTTGCACCTTTACCACAAATATACTGTGTGCTTGTTCACAAGCCATATGTCCGATGCGCTTTAAGGCGTATTACTGGGATCCTAGACCTACTTTTCACTTAGGGAATATATACATAAGGCACATCTCAATAGTGTATTAAATTCTGAATAATGGAAAGATAAATTAAACTGAAGGGACATGTCAGCAGGCGAGGCAGAATAGAGAAATTAGTTTTATATCGGAATATTCAAGGAAAGAGAGGCAGATGAAGACATATAAAGATGTGTGCTTGCTTGCTTGCTTGCTTGCTTGCTTGCTTGCTTGCTTGCGTTCGCTGGCTGTGAACTCCAGCGTGAAGTCCTGTATGTCGGATGAAGACATCCTGTTGTCTAACACCAGTGTGATGTCATACCGGACTGAGGTTTGTGTGAGTATCCGCTGTACCATGTCTGGCTTATTGGTGTGCAGACTGGTGGTTCCTCGCCGTGCAGGCAGACACTCTCTGACTTCAGAGGAATCAGCGATCCTACAACGTTAGCCAGGACCCCGAAGGGGCCTGTTGCCCAGGACGTACGGCTAGGACATGCTAGCATGACAGCAACAGATGTGGGTTGTGATGGAGAGACATCTGATGTCTTGGAAACACATCTGCTAGGACATGCTAGCATGACAGCAACAGAGGTGGGTTGTGATGGAGAGACATCTGATGTCTTGGAAACACCTCTGCTAGGACATGCTAGCATGACAGCAACAGAGGTGGGTTGTGATGGAGAGACATCTGATGTCTTGGAAACACATCTGCTAGGACATGCTAGCATGACAGCAACAGAGGTGGGTTGTGATGGAGAGACATCTGATGTCTTGGAAACATCTCTGCGTCCCACATATAACGATATATGTGTGGAGAGGTTACACCGTTGGACACAACTGATGTAGGCAACACAAAATTTAACAGACTAGCAGATGTCTCAGAGGATTGTATAATCATGGTCGCCAATGTTGCTCCAGACACTGCACTTGAAGAACAGCAAGAAGAACAAGAACAAGAAGTATAATGAAGACTGTTACCGTAGGGCGGGAAATATGCAGATGACGGGAAATTCAGCTAAACTCTGTGTGTATTTCCACAATCGAGGAGGTCACGGTCCTCAGCCAAGCAACATTTCCGAGGGAGACTAGCGAGGGCATATCTCAGCGAGGGCTTATCACACAAAACAACTTCTTGGAAACATTTGGAGGGACTAAAGAAGAAGAGGAAGAAGGATAAGACAAGAAGCAGTGTAATGAAGACTGTTACCATAGAGCGGGAAATATGCAGATGACAGGAAATTCATCACAACCTTGTGTTTATTTCCACAGTCGAGGAATTCGCTGACATCAGGCCAGGCCACATTCTTACATTCCCACATTCCCGGAACAGGGAAAGATATACAAAGACATAATATGTGGAAAGATTACACCGCTAGGCAACACTGAAATGCGCAACACAAACTCCACCAAACTACCAGATGTTTTAGAGAGGATAGGAGAGTCATGGTCGCCTATGTCTGCTCCAGTCACAGCGCTTGAAGAAGAAGAAGACGAAGAAGAAGAAGAAGAAGAAGAAGAAGAAGAAGAAGAAGAAGAAGAAGAAGAAGAAGAAGAAGAAGAAGAAGAAGAAGAAGAAGAAGAAGAAGAAGAAGAAGAAGAAGAAGAAGAAGAAGAAGAAGAAGGGGAGGAGGAGGCTGTTACCATAGGGCGGGAAATATGCAGATGACGGAAAATTCAGCAAAGACTTTGATTTATTATTATGTAGTATTATATTTCCACAATCGAGGAGTTCGCGAGGTTAGGCCAAGCCACATTTCCGAGGAAGACTAGCGAGGGCATATTACACAAAGAAACTTCTCGGAAATATTTGGAGAATTGTTACAGAAATATCTTCCTCGGAAATATACGCTTGTAACAATTGTTGAACAAATGACAATTCTATTTTCGAGACTGTTGCAATACATGACCCATTTTGTTTTTCGTACGCTCGCTCTGAACGTAAGCGTAGTCCATATACGTACTACTAATTGTAGTGCGCTCGACTGATTTTTTCGTGTGGGTTAGCTTTGCCTATTACCAGTGTCCCTCACCATCAGATCAGGCGAACCAATTCCGACTTCTGTGGTAGTTGTTATTTACGTCCTTGAGTCAAGGACTTGAAGTCAACATTTTAGTCCACTTGACCGGTGTAGGAGTTAAACTCGCTACCTCAGCATCAGCACACAGGAAGTTTAAGTGCGAGCTCTCGTATCCATTCGGCCATACTGACCACCTACATAACCCGTTTGAACACCATCCCAAAAAAGTCATCGAAGAAACCATGCACACCAATATAGAGGTCAAGGTAACGGTGGCTCACTAATAGACATTGTCGTTGGGATGGGATGTGTTAGGACTAGAGGACCATGTCAGTTGTCATGCAATAACGGACATTGTCGTTGGGATGGGATGTGTTAGGACTAGAGGACCATGTCAGTTGTCATGCAATAACGGACATTGTTGTTGGGATGGGAAGTGTTAGGTCTAGAGGACCACTTCATTTGATGTGAGTTGACCAGTGTCTTTCCCCTTCGTCTGTCCTTCCCCGGACAGTTCACAGAACATTCGCAAAATTATCCAGTATTCGTTTTTGTTAGGGTTGGTTGACTCCAGAACCGAAGTGATTGGAAAAGTTAATCCTGACTCAGATGGGTATTGAACTCGAATCACTGTCTTGACAGGCGGGCGCCCTAACCACTATGCCATAGCAACTGTTGGCGAGCAGAGTAAGCCAATCAAAACCTGAATTTCATCACACGAAAAACATCTTTCCCTCGGATGTGATAAGACTTATTCCACGTAAAACGGAACCACATTTAACATGGCAGCGAATCCAGGGCAGTTAGTTAATACGCAGAAAAATCTATTTACCCAACAGAAATGTGGTTTTACAAAAGATTGCTGAAAATTCCTTGGACAGCCAAGATGAGTAATCTACGTGTTTAGGAAGAGGTTCCCAGCCAAAACTAACTTATCACAAACATTAGAAAAAGGCTAGGACACAAAAACTTATCACAAACATCAGTAAGAGCCTAAGACACAATAACAACTTATTACACACATGACAATGATATCTTCTTCTTCGTTCATCCGGAGTTTTTTTTTCGGACGTGATTGCGTTGTGCCTGTTTACAGCAGAGCTGCGTTCTTGCGCCGTTAGGCCGACACATCCGACTTCTGCGGGCATTTGTTGACCGGGTTAACCTTCCCGGGGGTTTCTTAGGACGTTAGACTCTCACTGTTGTGGTGTTATCTCCCATCCCAGCTGGCCCATATACAACAGCCAAAGGCATCCTGGTCGGCCCTCAAGGGAAGGCAGGGGCAGACCATGGGCATTCCCCGCCATCCAAGGAGGCTTCCATAATTGCAGAGCCATCACACACCGCTCTGGTACTGGGCTCACCCAAGGAATCGTCACGTCCTGCACATGGCTGCTTAGCCTCACTTCCGTATATTGGGCCTTCCGTTCACCATAGGCTGTTCTTCCAGAAGCCAGAAGAATGCAGTTTGCAGATGACATCCACACAGTGAGCTTTCGATTCGGACTTTCCACGTAATGGATTTGCTATCCAAGCAATATTCCATTTTGTGCCACTAGGACACTTTTTCCACCTTTTTTGAAGCCCACACAGTGAGCTTTTGATTCGGACTTTCCACGTAATGGATTTGCTATCCAAGCAATATTCCATTTCATGCCTCTGGGAGGCTTGTGTAACCGACATGCCTGTGGTATGAAGTGTGGCAGTCTAAATACTTCGTCATGTACATTTAAATGTCAACCTGAATACAGTTAAAGTAAGCTGCAGTCGACTTGAGCTTGTTGATATTTCCATAGAGCTTGTCCTCGAATGAAGCAGGTGTGGGCCAAAATATCTTTCTCTGTTCTGCATATATTGGGCACTCTTGCAGCAAATGTTTAGCTGTCATTTTACCAGTTCCACAATTACATTCATCTGTATCTCCTATCTTTAGTTTGTTGAACAAGTGGTATTTCAACCTGTTGTGTCCTGTGCGGAGTCTGAAGATTGCTACTTGTTCTCTTCGGTCGAGTTTGTAATATGCATCATCCTTCTGGTGGCCTGGATGCTCTGATTCCCATTTGGTTCTATAAGTGCTTTTTATCAACCTCTTTGCCTCATTATAGGTTATGTCTATGTCAGGCTGTGGTAGTCGTCCGCCCTCTTTTGCCAGTCTGTCAGCCTCTTCATTTCCAGGTATACTGCAATGTGATGGGATCCACTGTATTACAACTTTTTGTGATTTCTGGCATAGACCATGGAGTGCTGCTCTTAGGTCAGCTATTTCTGTGCTGTTATTGCTCTTCAGTATTGAGACAGCTGACTTTGCATCTGTAAAGATAGCTATTTGCGTCTCTTTATTTTCCTCCATCAAGAGCATTTCTGCTGCAGTTTTCAGAGCCTCTACCTCCGCTTTGAAGTTACTTGAAAACTTTCCAGTTGCCACTGAATGTGTTTTTTTCACTCCATTTTTTAAATTTAGGAGAATTCCTCCTCCTCCATTCTCTACTGAATTTTTGGCTGATCCATCTGTATATGCATGGGTCCAATTGCTGCTTGGGTAATGTTCTTTTATGTAGTTTAGGGTTATTTCTCTTCTTTCGGTTTCATGCTGAGTGTTCTTTTTCTCAATACCAGGAATGTTTTCTATCATCTCAGGCAGTTGCTGCTGTCTCCAAGCTGGGAACTTGCCTGCATTGTAAATGGGTTTGACTGTTGATATGTTAAGTATGGGATCTGCCCTAATCTTTCGTTTTGCAGTTTCTACAAAGTTGCTACGCTTCAGTCTTCCCTTTCCAAAACCACTAAACCTTTTATACATAGGGTGGTCTGTCAATCTTCTAAATTTTTCAGCTTGTTGCTGGGCTCTGCTATCTCTTCTATCCTGCATTGGTTGTAAACAAGTGATCTTTTCTAATTCATTAATAGGCGTTGTCTTCAGGCTTCCAGTTATGATTCGCATTCCTTGGTTTTGGACTCTACTTATTTTGTTAAAGTTTGACTTAGCTGCTGTTGCCCAAGCTGCAATGCCATATTCCAGTACTGGCCTCACCCGTCCAGTATATAACTTCTTGAGAACTTTCTCATCTGCTCCCCACGTTGTACCAGCAAGCTTTTTCATGATTGCCATTCTTTGCCTTGCTCTTGTTCGATTTTTCTCAACCTGTGTCTTCCATGTCAGGCGACGATCAAAGGTGACTCCTAGATAGTTTGGATTTTCTTCATGGCGCAACATTTTTCCATTCAATACCAGCTTAGGTTGCTGAGTTTTAGTTGAGAGGGAGAACACTGTGCATGTTGTTTTCTCCTCACTTATCTTCACTAGCCATGATTTTGACCAGTCCTCTAGCGCTAGTAGGGCTTGCTGTATTCTGCTGTTAGCTGTACTAATATATTCTTCAGATGTCCATATGGCTAGGTCATCTGCAAAGGATGATGTGTGTACTCTGGCTGGAAAATTTTCCGTGATGTCGTTTATATATGCTAGGAATAATGTTGGTGAAAGAACTCCTCCTTGGGGGACACCTTGCTCCAACAGCATCATTTTGCTGGTTTGTCCTTGTACTTTTGTCCTGGCAGTTCTGTTCTCAAGGTAGTGGCTGATCCATTTGTACATTTTCCCACAAACATGCATTTTTTGCAGTTTTACTTTCAGTCCTTCCTTCCATACTTTATCAAATGCTTTTTCTAAATCTATCCAGACCGCTAGTGTGTGCTTTTTCTCTTGGAAGGCATCCTCTATTTCCTGAGCTATATAGGTTATTTGATCTTCAGTGGATCTGTACTTTCTGAATCCTGCTTGGTGAGGTGTTAAGAGTTGGTTTTCTTCCAGATGCCATGTTAGCCTGCCATTGATAATGCGTTCCATTAATTTTCCTACACAGCTAAGAAGACTGATAGGTCGATAGCCATTTGGTTCTTCCAGGTCTTTTCCTTTCTTTGGGACTGGTATTAGTATAGCTTCCTTCCATGCCTGTGGGACTATTCCCCTCTTCCAGCTGTAATTTAGGACTGCTAGTAGTTTCTTTTTTGCCTTAGTGCCTAGTCCTATTAGCATTTCATTTGTGATTCCATCCTTTCCTGGTGATGTCTTCTTTTTTAGGGTATTCATTGCCTGTTCCATTTCTTCCATTGTTAGATTTGCCATCATATATTCTGCTGCTGTCTCTGTATATCTATGATGTATCTGTTTATCTTTGATTGCTTTCTTCTGTTCGGCTGTAATATCAATGTGGTTTGCACTGGCATAGTGTTCCATTAGTGCATTTGCAGCCTTTTTTCCTGCAAGCAAGGCATTTCCTTGTTTAATTGTTATTTGTTTGTTTCTAGGTCCTTCATTGTTCATGGCTTTCACTAGTTTCCATAGTTTGTTTCCATCCCTGTCAAAATTCAGGTTTTCTGTTTTTTTCCTCCAACAATCTCTTGTTGTTTGATTTACTGTTCTTTTATATTTTGCTGAGATGGCTTTGAGAGAGATGTTCGCTTCAGTTGTTTGTTCTCTCTCTGCGGTCTTCCTAGCATCTTCAACTTTGTCCTCCAAAATTTGTAGTTCCTCAGTCCAGTATGGTTTGTAATTTTTTCTCGCTCCTCTTGGAATAGACTCAGTGGCCGCCTGTATTATTGCTCTGTTTAGACTTTCCACCATTTGCTTCATGTTGCCATATCGTGTATTTATGTTTTCACAATATTTGTCTGTTAGTATGGCAAATCTGTCCCAATCTGCTCGTTTGTAATTCCAGCGGGGCAATGGCTTTTGCTCCTGTGGAACATACTCCATATTTATTACAAGCTTGATTGGTCTGTGGTCACTACCTGCTAATTGGTCAAGCACATGGCGATCGATTTTGTGGAGGATGTCTCCTGTGCAGAAAGCTAAGTCTGGAGTAGAAGTGGTAATCCATCTTCTGGAGTAGAAGCTCGGTGTGTCATCCGCTTTGTTGAGTAGATGGAGATTTGAGTCTATTTCCCAGTCCTCCACTTCATCTCCTCTTTTGTCAGTATCTGGGTATCCCCATCTTTCTGAACGGCTATTAAAGTCTCCGACAACAATGCAATTTGTGTCAGTTATTTTCATGTTTGAGAGTGTAAGATCCTTATCTGCCGGGCTATACAGATTGTAAATTCTTATTTTCACGTCCTTTATCATTATATCAACACCTATAATTTCCGTTTGGTTGTCAGAGATCACAGATACTTCGCTGCAAGGTATTGTATTTCGTGTAAGTATTACAACTCCTCCTTTGTGTCCTTCGCGGTCGAAACGTGTGGCCTGATATCCCTTGACTGAAAATGTGCGATTGGCGTTGAGGTGTGTCTCTTGAATGCATGCCACATCTATTCCATCTTTATGAAGACGCTGTGTTAGGGAGGCTTTCTTGTTATAAACTCCTTCTGCATTCCATTGTAGTATGTTGAGTGTCCGGGGTGTTTGGTCAATAGCTCTTAACCTACTCCTCTGTGCCTTGACTCCACAGCACAGGGGAAGGTGACCACCAGTAGTCATGGGTGGACCCCCTCGAGGCAGGGGGCCCGGCACTATCACCGCCTGATGGGACTTCACGGGATTAGCACCATAACGATTAATTTTCATCTGTGGCATCATGAAATGATAAAGTTACGTTGCACTTCTTTGTCAAGCCTATGGCTCAGTACATCCGATTTCGACAAGCATTTGTTCGGGATGCTTTCCCTAGCCTTTGACTGTCCCCAGTCTACCTACAAGGCAGCAGGTTTGTGCGTCACTTCGTCTGGTCCCTCTCCCTTGACCTGTCCGACATGGGTGACCCTACCAGTAGCTGTGCTACCGTCGGCATAGCTCTTGGGGTCATTGGAACGCACAAGCCCCTCTACCTCGTCAAGGTGGACGCACGGCAGAGGGGTGACAATGATATTAAGACGCATACACAACTTTTATCAAATATCAGAAAAAGTCTAATACATAAAGACAATGTCACAAACATTTGAAAGTCACACAAACAACATATCACAAATATCAAAATGTCACACAAACAACATATCACAAACATCAGAAAGTCACACAAACAACATATCACAAACATCAGAAAGAGGCTAAGACACCAAACAATGTGTTTTCCTTTTCACAAACATTATAAATAGACAGTCAATGTTGTTGTGCATATTTTGAGATGAGGAAAGCTTGAATATGTTGTGACAGCTGGAAATATCCTTGGTCCCAGAAACAGAGGCAGGAATATTCTTGCCAGCATTTCGCCGTGATATGGAAAGGTGTTAGCGCACGATTTAATACAAACTGATGAAGAGCTATGTTAAGCCAATCTTATGTACTGAAGCAAATCATGGACAATTAGCAGGGAAATGAGACATTGAGTGGAAACTGTGGAGATGTGGTTGTATAGAAGAATGATGAAAACACCGCGGACGGGTAACAAGAGCTGTGAGGATAACTCGAACGACGTTACTCGCAAAGAGAACGGGTTACTGACATCAGATGTAGACATACATTCTTTGTGCGTGTCAGGAGAAGTGGAAAGCTGGAGTAGGTTGTGACAACCGGAAACTTGGAGAGGAGGAGAGGCAGAGGGAGACACACAGAGAAGGCGAACATCGTGGCATTGAGAAACATCGGTTCTGTGATCATTGACAGTACACAAGAAAGAAGGGTGTAGGTAGATATCATCACTAACGCATGGACTGGACGTTCTAGGTCGTGAGATGTGGCAAAGTATGACCCCCCCCCCCCTCCACCTCATCTCCCACACAATATGGAACATACTGGATGATTATGATGATGATGATGATGATGATGATGATGATGATGATGAGGATGGTGATGATGATGATGAGGAGGAGGAGGGGAGGATGATGATGATGATGATGATGATGATGATGATGATGATTAAATAGGTGTAAAGGCGAGAGGGTCACTTCATTGCACCGGGTTTTATCCGACATGGCGCGGTTTCTTCCCGCAGGGCGGCCTGCCGAAAGCGTCACACAAAGCACGAAATCCGTAGCTCCAGTGACGACCCCCAGTAGTCTCCGAGAAAGTTTCACTCGTGAACCACATGACGGGGACAGAAATCGAACCCACAAGTTCCAGAAGTGAGACAGACGGTTTAACCATTTGGCCACGGAGACTCCTAGTGCTGATGATGTTCATGATGATAATGATTACGATGATGACTACGAAGAAGAAACACAAACCATGTGACGATTATGTTTATAATTTAAGTTATGAACAAAGTTAAATGTTTTTCTAACGCACACAATACATGTTGTTTAAAACGGAGAATGAACACAGTTCAATGTTTATCTAACGCACACAATACATGTTGTTTAAAACGGAGAATGAACACAGTTCAATGTTTATCTAATGCATGTCCTGTTATTTTCCCGAGAGGAGATTGGAATCAACAAGCACATCTTTAAACTTATTATCTGTTGGGATTATTGACTGACTTTGGTCTACACTCCTCTCTTCTGTCTTCCCTTCCATATATCTATTTCTTTCACTCTCTCTGTTATTCCCTCAACACATACTCCGACAACAGTTCCTTTCAACGATAAGATAAAAGATTTATTAATAAAACTATGTCTGGTGTATGTATGGATATTGTCTATGTAGTTGGTATGTTCTTCTAGTGTGGCTGCCAGATAAGATGTTGATAGATAGTCTCCGTGTCTTCTCTCGTCTCTTCTCTCGGCTAAAGTACAGGACGGTACATAGATACAACAGAACGGTCTCACCCTGAATGCTCCGTCTGCTTGAGTCTGTAGATATATCCGTTTTTTTTTTTAATGAAAAATGTTTACCACTGTATCAATGTACTTGAACCGATCACTATATGCTGTCAGCTTAAACTGAATGTTCGTTGCTTTCTTATAGCGTTCTTAATTCCATCCTGGAAAACACATCGAGTTTCTCGTATTCTCTATTTTTGTCCTGTAAAAGTTCTACACTGGATAGTTCGTAATTGGTATAGGCATTTGGTATGCACCTTGCAACTCTTCGATACTGAGTCATTTGAGTCTTTTGTTTTTAGTTTGTATGATCTCTATTTTCCGTTCTCTGTCATCCTGACTTATTACGATGACACTTCTTTTCTTTCCTTTCTTATGCACAAGTGTCGTGCTTTATTACTTTAAAGTGCTTTCTTGTGGGTTATCAACACTGAGTGATCTTGACCACAGCCATCTGTGTTATATCTTAGTTGATAAGTCTCGCACTGGTATGGGAACCTGTGTGATATACATTTAATAATGAGATCTGTGTCTGCTTCCTCTTCTCTCCTATGTGAGTGTCTTTTCCTCCAGCCGAAATGAAAAGGCTTCCGAAAAAACCCACTCTGACATAGGATAGAAGATTCACCTAACGTCTATACTATTCCTACTAATAGAAAGCAATGTTAAATGCACTTCACGCACATCTATATTCCTATGCTAAAACTATACTCTAATATATTAATACCTTATTTAGGCATCTATGTTCCTGGAATCGAAAAACACTTAGCGAATAACACACTACTATCCCCTCTTTCCATCATTAGGGACGTGTATTTCTATTCCCACTCAAGAACATATCTCCTTCAGTTCAGTTTGGAACACACACTAAACTTACACAAAGAAGTGGACACTCTTTATAGGTCATTTTTGCCGCATATTCCTTGACCTTGCTTGACACCTCAAGTCCATACTTCATTATCACCGTTAGTGGAAAATTACAGATCTGAAACTTTTCCGTTATTCATACATCCAGACCGCAATATGCTGTCCAATAATGCTGTCTGCCTTTGTCGCAAACCAATTTTTCCACGCGACAGGTTACCTGTGCTGTTGGCGGCCCCTTCTGTGTCTTGACCTATAAACACATGCGCCTGGTCACTCCGTTGTTGGTTACCCTTACTGCTTCGTTTGTTAACCCTTCTTCTACCTGGTTAGTCGGTGTATACAGTCGTCTCTCTGGGAATCATTAACTCTCAGTATTCCACGACATAGGCCCCCTCTTAAGAGATTAGACCGCGTCGAATCTTTCTCACTGTAGGTTTGATTCCCATGATCCACAACCCTAGTCTTCTTCCTCCGGAGCTGGATGTCTGGATGAGAAATCTGCTCCTACATTCTCCTTTCCAAGGATGTATTCCACTGTGAAGTCCAGTTGCATCAACAACGTCCATCACATCCACCGTGCGTTGAGCTTCTGCGAAGTAGCTATGACCATCACGTGTTGATGATATGATTGGATCCTCACATGGCTCACCTCATTATCCAGTAGGCGCTCTAATTGACACCCTACTATACTACTCACGACTGAAACTAGTGTTGGCTCCTCGCTCCTGTACGTCCGGTCGACCTACTTTCGACTTGCGTCAGCGACGGCTCACAATACAGACGGATTGTCCCATCCTGATTGTAACACTGCTTCCATGTCCTCTTGGTTTTCCCCGGCTTTGCCTCTGGGAATGTTCCACCTCGTCCTCGATGGACCGAGTCGTCTTTCCCAAATCTACCGGACTTTTGCTTCCAGGACCATCTTGGGCGATATTGTATCTGGTCAGCCAATCTTCGGTTGGAGTCCTGGGTAATTCTCGCTTTTCCCGACGTTACCGACCCCTTCTGAACTTGGTTACCGGTGAAACTTTCACTCTTGTCCTTTCCCTGACTTGTGATTTCCCTCCTCCTGTCGTTGGGTAAATCTGACCTATCACGTACTGTCCCATAGGCCCTCCTATGTTGTACTGGCGATCTCTGGTCTTCGTCTGGACTGGTAACCTTTGTCCCAATGGCTGCCATCACCATAAAGTGCGAAGCTTTGCTCCCGGATCTCTCTTCATATTTCCTAATGAGATGTCTAGGGAGATTTTTCTTCTCTTCCCCTATCCGTATTTTGTAGATGTTCTTGGACACCACCTTTTCCACAGGATAAGGTCCTTTCCATCCTACTTGGAGTATATTGGTCTCTGCTGGACTCCACACTTCCACTTTGTCTTCCACTTTAAGAGCTAGTTTCCTCTTAATTCGCTTGTTGGGTGGTGCTTTCTGGCACTCCGAACAAGACTTCAACCACCGGCGTACATCTCCGGTCATTCCTGGCCAGCAATAATGGCCGGAAATTTGCTGCAAGGTCTCTCTGACACCCATATGTCGATTCTCGCCTATGATGTGTCCACTCTGAAGAATGTGAGGACGGTGGGTCTCTGGAACCACCCACTGCTCGTGCAGGTTATCTCCCCTCCCAGCTCTCCGATAGAGTAGTCGATTCTTCAGAAAGTACTGTCCCCGTTCTGGTGGCTCAGCACTTCTTTGCAGCTTCCTGTAGCAAGGACGCAACGTAGTATCCTTCCTCTGGGCAGTATGCAATGCTCCTATCCCTGAGTTGTTCGCATAGTGTCTCTGCCTCTCTTTCCTTCCCTTGAGATCCACTGACTACTGTTCCCTTGTGGTTGGCTGTTTGGGCATTCCCAAAAAGACATATTTCGTACCAATGATCATGGGAAATAAGGAGTCAGATAATACAGCAGCTGGAATAATGCCCGTGACGTACCTGGATTTAATCTCCACCTTGGCGATTGGCAGCGTCATGGTAACAGCACTCCTCATTGCCGGCTGTATTTCTATGGTCTCCCCTGTAAGTTGGTCTGGGCTTACCAAGCTGGCGTCCACCACTGCTTCCCCATCCAAACCGGTATCGTAGAGACAAGCAACCTGTTGGCCATTTACTTCAATCAGTTCAACCACAGGTGGTCTCTCTTGGTCCTGAGTGCCTTTCATCTCCTTGACTGTTTCCTTGCCTTCCTCTGTTAATTCCTCGAGGTTGGTTATGCAATTGGCGTCGTTTGCCTTGCATCTGCAGTCCACAGTATTATGTGTTATCGACTGGCAGTGTGTGCACCCTGTTCCCTTCCTAGGTTACCGTGTGTCCTTTTTGTTCCTTTCTCCTTCGCCGACCTCAGCCTTGTCTGTGATCACCGATGTAGGAATCACTTTGCATGCTGCGAAGTAAGAACTTTTAGGTTTCGATCTGCAGTCCTTCGTGTTATGCGATGGTACCTTGCAGAATGAACACCACCTCTCAGACCACTGTCGTTTCGCTTGAGAATTCGAGGTGCTCTGGTTTCCTACCTTCCCCTTCTCTGAACTCTCCTCTGTGTGCTTTATATAAGGTTCCACTTTTTCTCCTTCCCAGTTTTTAGGTTTCTTTTTCTCTTGTTTCTCCTGACCTTTGGTTTGTGTACTTAGTTCCTCAGTTTCACCATGTACTTCCACGAATCGTTCCGCCAGCTTATTCACAACATCAATCCGTTCCGCCCCTTGTTCTCCAAAGAAGGTTCTGAGAGGTTTCGACATTTGCTTTCGCATCTGGTCGACCACCATCATCTCTTCGAGACTCTCATAATCCCTCTTGAATTCTGCCAAGTCCATCCATTTCTGGAGATAGGATTTCAGCCTTAGACTGTAGGCGGCGAATAGTTCTCCCGGCTCTCGTCTAGACGATCTAAACTTCTTCCTATACGTTTGTGCTGTGACTTCATAATGTTTCATCAAAGCGGCTTTTAATTCCTCGTACTGATTTTCCTGTCCTGGTGGTAGGCGTGTGTAGACCTCGTACCCTGAACCACGTAAAGCCTGGGATAATTTAAGAGCCCATCTGGTTCTCTCCAGTCCCATAGCGACTGCCATAGCTCGAACCGATCAAAAAACTGGTATATCTTCTCTTTACTTTCATCAAAGACCGCCAAGGGAAACTTCATGGCATGGTAACCCTGTCCAATCATGTGGGTTGCCCCAGGTGAAGATGAACTTCCTTCTGCTGCATCTATTTCACCCTTAGTTTGTGTCTTGAGCTCCAGTTCTCGCATGCGGTATTCATGTTCCCTTATCTTGTGGGCTTCTTCTGCTTCCAACTGGGCCTTCCGCTCCTCCCTTTCCGCTTGACGAAACTCTCGCTCTCTTTCTTGTATGTAATCAGTTAGCTCGGAACCAGCTAAACCAATTGCCTCCCCGTTGGCCCTCAGTTCGGCTGTAGTTACTTTAGGAGTTGCCATAGTTAAAGCAGATAAGTCAGCACGTTGAGTAAAGACACCTCAAGGCAGTAAAGAAGTACTCACTATACAATTATATTCCACCTAGAACCTATATCATTTATCTATGTCTATCTAATATTATAACTCTACAACACCACACAGTACATCACAACCACCTAGAACCTATATCATTTATCTATGTCTATCTAATATTATAACTCTACAACACCACACAGTACATCACAACCACTCTCTCATCCACAAGAGGAGATATAGGATAAAGACTTATGTAGACGTGTGACCGTGTGACTAGGTATGTAATGTGTCTTACCACCTATCCACATTCTGGAACTTTCTCACTGTAAAGTCACCAGCGTTAATGAAATGTTTCTACCATAAATGTAATGGCACCATATATCCAATGGACGTCCTTCCATTAAAAGTCATCAATATATACTTATATTTATTCCAATCAGTATGTCCCAACATGTAGGTACTCCGCTATGCCTGTGCCAATATGCAGGTACCCCTCTATGCATATGCCATGTTATGCCTTCGGTCATATGGGTATTATGTATGTATCCCGCTCGCTCCACCAATTATGTCCTGTTATTTTCCCGAGAGGAGATTGGAATCAACAAGCACATCTTTAAACTTATTATCTGTTGGGATTATTGACTGACTTTGGTCTACACTCCTCTCTTCTGTCTTCCCTTCCATATATCTATTTCTTTCACTCTCTCTGTTATTCCCTCAACACATACTCCGACAACAGTTCCTTTCAACGATAAGATAAAAGATTTATTAATAAAACTATGTCTGGTGTATGTATGGATATTGTCTA
This sequence comes from Cepaea nemoralis, assembly GCA_014155875.1. Taxonomy (NCBI): domain Eukaryota; kingdom Metazoa; phylum Mollusca; class Gastropoda; order Stylommatophora; family Helicidae; genus Cepaea; species Cepaea nemoralis. The sequence continues at coordinate 35,791 of JACEFZ010020085.1, forward strand.
TGTAGTTGGTATGTTCTTCTAGTGTGGCTGCCAGATAAGATGTTGATAGATAGTCTCCGTGTCTTCTCTCGTCTCTTCTCTCGGCTAAAGTACAGGACGGTACATAGATACAACAGAACGGTCTCACACTGAATGCTCCGTCTGCTTGAGTCTGTAGATATATCCGTTTTTTTTTTTAATGAAAAATGTTCACCACTGTATCAATGTACTTGAACCGATCACTATATGCTGTCAGCTTAAACTGAATGTTCGTTGCTTTCTTATGGCGTTCTTAATTCCATCCTGGAAAACACATCGAGTTTCTCGTATTCTCTATTTTTGTCCTGTAAAAGTTCTACACTGGATAGTTCGTAATTGGTATAGGCATTTGGTATGCACCTTGCAACTCTTCGATACTGAGTCATTTGAGTCTTTTGTTTTTAGTTTGTATGATCTCTATTTTCCGTTCTCTGTCATCCTGACTTATTACGATGACACTTCTTTTCTTTCCTTTCTTATGCACAAGTGTCGTGCTTTATTACTTTAAAGTGCTTTCTTGTGGGTTATCAACACTGAGTGATCTTGACCACAGCCATCTGTGTTATATCTTAGTTGATAAGTCTCGCACTGGTATGGGAACCTGTGTGATATACATTTAATAATGAGATCTGTGTCTGCTTCCTCTTCTCTCCTATGTGAGTGTCTTTTCCTCCAGCCGAAATGAAAAGGCTTCCGAAAAAAACCCACTCTGACATAGGATAGAAGATTCACCTAACGTCTATACTATTCCTACTAATAGAAAGCAATGTTAAATGCACTTCACGCACATCTATATTTCTATGCTAAAACTATACTCTAATATATTAATACCTTATTTAGGCATCTATGTTCCTGGAATCGAAAAACACTTAGCGAATAACACACTACTATCCCCTCTTTCCATCATTAGGGACGTGTATTTCTATTCCCACTCAAGAACATATCTCCTTCAGTTCAGTTTGGAACACACACTAAACTTACACAAAGAAGTGGACACTCTTTATAGGTCATTTTTGCCGCATAGTCCTTGACCTTGCTTGACACCTCAAGTCCATACTTCATTATCACCGTTAGTGGAAAATTACAGATCTGAAACTTTTCCGTTATTCATACATCCAGACCGCAATATGCTGTCCAATAATGCTGTCTGCCTTTGTCGCAAACCAATTTTTCCACGCGACAGGTTACCTGTGCTGTTGGCGGCCCCTTCTGTGTCTTGACCTATAAACACATGCGCCTGGTCACTCCGTTGTTGGTTACCCTTACTGCTTCGTTTGTTAACCCTTCTTCTACCTGGTTAGTCGGTGTATACAGTCGTCTCTCTGGGAATCATTAACTCTCAGTATTCCACGACAATGCACACAATACATGTTGTTTAAAACGGAGAATGAACACAGTTCAATGTTTATCTAATGCACACAATACATGTTGTTTAAAACGTAGAATGAACAAAGTTAAATGTTTATCTAAAGCACACAATACATGTTGTTTAAAACGTAGGTTTATTAACATTTTGAGGGTTCGAAATAAGCTGTTAACCATTTGGAAGCAGATCTTCCTGAGTTGATTCCCGTGGTATGGGTGTCGGTCGTTCAGAAATCAATGGCAAACTACTTAAAGTAACAATTGCCTAGATAAATCGCAAAACAGCCAAAACATTCCGGGGTTGATTGCACATCATGAAGAAACACTTGAAGTTTAGGAAGCGATGATTCTGTGGGGTGGGTCTGGGTGGCTGGAGGTGACGCTTGATGAAGTCGGTTGGATATCCATTAGATTGTAGAGTCTGGTTAAGTGTCTAATTGTTCTGATATTGTGTCACTGAAACAAATGTTCCTCACTCGATTGAACAAGATTCCTTCCAGGCCAGGCTTACATTAGATAGGTGCACAGATACTGAAGTTCAGGTATTGGCTTGTCCATGTTTCTTTTCCATAGACCGATCTGGGAATACTGCCACCATCGTGACGTCGGATTCAGATGTCTAAGAACGATAAGGTGTCTTTGTCTTCGTGACATGGACAAAACATGCCATTTTGAGCTCGATTCATGGTGAAGTGGAGTGATGATTAATATGTCATCCTCATACCGGCGGTATAGAACCAGATCCTAGATATGTGAAGCTGTTTTTTTTTTTATTCTAGAAGGGCTTGTAGATGTGAGACGGGCCTGCATGCCCAGTTTGTGACCCTTTCAAAATAAAGTTCGTTCGTTCGTTTGTTCCAGGTTTCCCTGAACGACAAGGAATTATGCTATGTGCCGGTCCATCTCTGTGGTTCCATTGTTCTTTGTTCACGTTTCTCCAGGACGAGTGAGTGTGTGTGTGTGCGTGTGTGTGTGCGTGTGTGTGTGTGTGCGTGTGTTCGAGCGTGCGTGCGTGCTTCGTTCGTTCGATCTGTCCTCAAACACATACCGGCAGTATAGAACCTAGGTATTCAAAGCTCTTTTCTTCTAGATGTCCGCTAGAATGGGACCTAGAGGACTGCCCATGGCCAGCCATTCCATCAATTTGGAGGTCAGATATTTTAAGAACATTGTATTTAATGTTGGATGTGCACAGCAGTAGTAGTCAATTAACAGCAAAGATCGTATGGCGCCAAATGAAAGAGAAGAGACTAAAGTTAGGCCTAGCGACTTCCAGACTTGAGACGGACATAAAACCCAATGCGAAAGCATTTCAAGAAACAAATGAAATCCGTAATTTGTGTAGATAAATTAACCATAGACAGTCAAGACTTTTGGGCGCGTTATGGTGAGAAATAAACGTGAAAACTTAGTGACAACTGGTAACCTTGATGGGGAAAGTGTTCGGAGAAAGCACAGACATAAATAGCCGGAAGGCTTGGTGACATGACATAATTGTACAAGAACGCAGAGTTGATCCACGACTCTGGTGATCGTGTGAGATAGTGAACTATGACCGCCCAGGCTTATCCGTATGGCCCGCCATGATGAGATAGTTCACGACACTCCCTTGATTATTGTCAGTTCAGCAAGACTATAAGGTGATTGATGGTCACGGGGGGATTGCCACACACACGAACCTGGCCCAAATGCTGAAACCGTTCGGTATATTGGCGTCCACAGGCGACGCAGTAACTGTGTTGTGTCAGGAAGTTTCCGCCAACTCAGTTTTGCTTTGACAAGATCGTTGAGTGCGGAATGTGGCAGTGGGCGGGATATAATGGGCGTTGCGGTTTCAGTGGAGAGTAGAAAAGTGACAGTCTGATAACAGGTATGTGACTGATCCTGGAAACAATACAACATTCATTTACTGTCAATGGTATTTTCGCTTCGTGAAGAAAAACAACCAACGAACACTAATCATCATCAAGTGTCCTGCCAGCTGGCGTAGGCGTTCATGTCTCTCCAAATATCTCGCTCGGTCTTTGGTGTTCTGGATCAACTCTAATGATGATATTCCTCCATGCCGTCGTCTGAATCCATCCAGCATTATTTCTCTTGGTCGGCCTCACGATGTTCTTCAATGCCTCTTTTCTCATTACATGACCAAAGAAAGCTGTTTGTCTATTTCTTATTGTTGTGTATAGTGTTCTAGTTTCATTAACCTCTTTCAAACGATCGTCGTTAGTTAGTCTGGCAGTCCAAGGAATTCGCAACATTCACCTCAGGAACTACAACTCTGTTGTCTCCAAGTTTCCTCCACAAATAATTTTTTTTGCTCGCTCTCTTTTAACTCAAGCGTAGACCATACACACTATTTATAGTAGTGATGGACTGAATTTTGTATGGGGATTAGTTTTTCTATTAACATTGTCCCTCAGGCTAACCCACCCCGACTTCAGAGGTACTTGTAATTTACTCCCTAAGTTAAGGACGACAGGTCAACATTTTAGTCCAGCTGTACGGTGTAAGGGTTGTTACCTCGGCATCAGCACACTGGATGCTTAACAGCACTCGTTCTTATCCATTCGGCCATGCTGACCTGCATAAAATAATTTTATCTTCCCACGTGTATCGCTGACTACCTTTCCTTCGCCTGCTCTTGATTTCCCTCAGGTATGATTTTTAGAAGATCGCGTGTTTACCTACCGTTACACAATGTAGCTTGTCTATGTTTGTTTGGCCTTCCCTTTTCATCTAGAGCTTCTCTGGAACTTCTATCTGCCTGAACGACAACCGATCTTGTTCTATACCAGCTCAGTGATTCAATTCTTGTTCGTTGTTCACG
>JACEFZ010020085.1:42500-222500 GCA_014155875.1 Cepaea nemoralis
TCATATTTAAAGTAAAGCAGCTGGTTGAAACAGTTGTTATGGAACTGTAGTCCACAGAAATATCACGGGAAATACATTAACGGGTTAAGACTGGCACTCGTAGAAGAAGAAGAAAGAAGTAGAGATTATAGGACATAATGCACAATATGACAAGTGTAAACCTATAGAAGTCACTGAGAGAATCCACCCTGTGGACACCAACTGATGATATCGCTTCACTATTCAGTTAGTAAACATAGTTTTAACGTACGAAGAGGCTTCACGTGAAAATTTTTTAAGTGTGATATAAATTACAATAATCATGTCATTTTTTTTTTTGTGGACTGTCAATATTGTTGTTAAAGATGTCAAGAGTGTTATGCACGTGACATCATGGTGCAGACAAGCACGGTGACATCATAAGGACAGTTTAAAGATGGCCGCCCCATTTTTGACATGCACCAAAGAGGAGCAACATTCTGTTATCCGTGTTTCTTTTTTTCTTTTTTAATCAGTGAAATGATGAAACCTATAGAAATTCATCGGCAAATGAAGGTCCAGTATGGTGATGCATGCCTGTTTTTCCAGCAAGTGTATGAGTGGAGTAATGAGTTTCAAAAAGGCGTGAATTCTTGGACATACTTCACGATCGGGTGAGGCACACCGAGCATTAACCCCAAAGTTTATTTTTCTTTCAAGAATCCAAGAACTTTATCGGCGCTGGAAGACTTGCATTGAACGCAGCGGTGACTACTTCGATACAAATAATACATTTGTATTATTATTTGTTCAGAACATATTCACCCAAACAACAAAAAAACAAAATTTAAGGTTTTAATTTGCAGCCCTGTCGTATCTATGTTTATTTCCTATCCCCTGGGGACTTATATCTTTCATGTGTCTATTTTGATGATCGAATCTCCAGTGTTATAATAGCTGTCACTTGTCTATGTTGATGGTCGAATCTCTAGTGTTGTAATAGCTCTCGCGTGTCTATGTTGATGGTCGAATCTCTAGTGTTATAATAGCTGTCACTTGTCTATGTTGATGGTCGAATCTCCAGTGTTATAATAGCTGTCACTTGTCTATGTTGATGGTCGAATCTCCAGTGTTATAATAGCTGTCACTTGTCTATGTTGATGGTCGAATCTCCAGTGTTATAATAGCTATCACTTGTCTATGTTGATGGTCGAATCTCTAGTGTTATAATAGCTGTCACTTGTCTATGTTGATGGTCGAATCTCTAGTGTTATAATAGCTCTCGCGTGTCTATGTTGATGGTCGAATCTCTAGTGTTATAATAGCTGTCACTTGTCTATGTTGATGGTCGAATCTCCAGTGTTATAATAGCTGTCACTTGTCTATGTTGATGGTCGAATCTCCAGTGTTATAATAGCTATCACTTGTCTATGTTGATGGTCGAATCTCTAGTGTTATAATAGCTGTCACTTGTCTATGTTGATGGTCGAATCTCTAGTGTTATAATAGCTCTCGCGTGTCTATGTTGATGGTCGAATCTCCAGTGTTATAATAGCTGTCACTTGTCTATGTTGATGGTCGAATCTCCAGTGTTATAATAGCTATCACTTGTCTATGTTGATGGTCGAATCTCTAGTGTTATAATAGCTGTCACTTGTCTATGTTGATGGTCGAATCTCCAGTGTTATAATAGCTGTCACTTGTCTATGTTGATGGTCGAATCTCCAGTGTTATAATAGCTGTCACTTGTCTATGTTGATGGTCGAATCTCCAGTGTTATAATAGCTATCACTTGTCTATGTTGATGGTCGAATCTCTAGTGTTATAATAGCTGTCACTTGTCTATGTTGATGGTCGAATCTCTAGTGTTATAATAGCTCTCGCGTGTCTATGTTGATGGTCGAATCTCTAGTGTTATAATAGCTATCACTTGTCTATGTTGATGGTCGAATCTCTAGTGTTATAATAGCTGTCACTTGTCTATGTTGATGGTCGAATCTCTAGTGTTATAATAGCTCTCGCGTGTCTATGTTGATGGTCGAATCTCTAGTGTTATAATAGCTGTCACTTGTCTATGTTGATGGTCGAATCTCCAGTGTTATAATAGCTGTCACTTGTCTATGTTGATGGTCGAATCTCCAGTGTTATAATAGCTATCACTTGTCTTTGTTGATGGTCGAATCTCTAGTGTTATAATAGCTGTCACTTGTCTATGTTGATGGTCGAATCTCTAGTGTTATAATAGCTCTCGCGTGTCTATGTTGATGGTCGAATCTCTAGTGTTATAATAGCTCTCGCGTGTCTATGTTGATGGTCGAATCTCCAGTGTTATAATAGCTATCACTTGTCTATGTTGATGGTCGAATCTCCAGTGTTATAATAGCTCTCGCGTGTCTATGTTGATGGTCGAATCTCTAGTGTTATAATAGCTCTCGCGTGTCTATGTTGATGGTCGAATCTCCAGTGTTATAATAGCTATCACTTGTCTATGTTGATGGTCGAATCTCCAGTGTTATAATAGCTGTCACTTGTCTATGTTGATGGTCGAATCTCCAGTGTTATAATAGCTCTCGCGTGTCTATGTTGATGGTCGAATCTCTAGTGTTATAATAGCTCTCGCGTGTCTATGTTGATGGTCGAATCTCTAGTGTTATAATAGCTCTCGCGTGTCTATGTTGATGGTCGAATCTCTAGTGTTATAATAGCTTTCGCGTGTCTATGTTGATGAGTTTAGTTTAGTTTAGCTTAGTTTAGTTTAGTCGACGGATCAACAGCACGGCCACGGGTGTAACCCATAAGTGCTCCGTTCTACTCCTAACTCAAGCCTGATTCCGGAGAATCTCAGCTCAGTGTACGAACTCCGTAGCACTGGCGAGGATCCTTAAATACTTTAGGCAGATTTTTAACTCGAAATGTTGCTTGGGCAGCGCCGTTAGGCTATTCTTTTTCGATTTCCAACTGCCAAGGGATTTTTTACTTGCGCAACAATACACACGGGCGTCCGATCTCACTATCCAGAGACCAGGGGAAATTTTGTTACTAGAAGTCCACGTGAAAAAATCCCGGCCCTCACCGGAGCTTGAACCCGGGACCCCCAGCACTCGAGGCGGATACCTTACCTCGAGACCACTCAGCCTCTCTATTTTGATGGTGGAATCTGCACAGTGATGCTAGGTGTCACGTGTCTATGTTGATGGTTGAATCTCCAGTGATAATATATGTCACGTGTCTATGTTGATTGTTCATTCCCAAATGTGATAACAGCTCACGCTATCCAGTGTGATATTTGAGTTGAGACAAGAACCGACATCACAGCACTTAGGACATTCCCTTGCGTACTCCGTCCTCATCTTCAATAGTTAGCGAAGAGTCCCAAAATTAATGGTTTTTCAGTGTGGTAATAGCTCTCGTTGTCTATGCTGGTGGTCGAATCCACTCAACGTTTTCACGTATAAATGAAGCAGGCTAAATTGTTGTAGAAAACACATTGTGTAGGACAATTTATAACGTTTCAATTACACAACAACAACAACAACAACAACAACAACAACAACAACAACAACACATAAGCATTCATCAGCAAACAATAATATGAAAACACAACACAAAAAGATCAAGATCACATTTGTTGCTCAATCAATATAGAACTTGTTTGCTATTGATCGAATGTTTTCTTCTTCCTTCTTTCTTCTTCTTCGTTTTTTTTCCCCTTCATTGCACTATGCTGTTATGCGTCGCAGACTTGTTTGATGATTGGTTTCCGAACAAGGGCTCGCTCGATCGCTTGGTATCCTGGCCCATCTTTTTCGTGGCCTTCACCTGCCTCTAATATGCTAAAGTTTATTCTCTACTTAAAATGGCTTAACTGATAATAGCGTCTTGGGTAATTATAAACCTATTTCCTTACTGTCGTCGCTATCAAAGCCATTAGAAAAATACATGCATAAAATAACACTACATCATTTAATTAACAACGATCTAATAATTGACAGTCAATCTGGGTTTCGACCTAAATATTCTTGCCATAGTGCAATTATAAAATGACCGATAACTGGCACCTTTGTATCAATAATGGCAACATTTGTGGAGCAGTATTTGTAGACTAAAAAAGCCTTTGATATGGTAGATCATGATATTTTAATTAGAAAATTAAAACAAATGAAGACTAGCACCAATATGGTGAACCTAATTACGTCATTTTTATCCGACAGACAACAAGTAGTGTCCTTAATATTGGTGTGCCTTAGGGCTCAATACTAGGTCCACTGCTGTTTGCAGTGTATATTAACGATCTTCCTTTATACCTCAATACTTCGTGTGACCTATTTGCGGACGACTGCACTATTTACACTAGTCAAGAGAGCCTTAGTGACTTAGAGAGCTCTTTACAAAACAAACTTGACAACCTTAGTAGATGGAATGAAAACCGCATGTTAATTAACATCGACAAAACCAAATCCATGCTAATAACGACCAGACAAAAACTACAGACCCTAGCCATAACTGGGACACCGCTCGAGTTCCACGTGGACACGTTACCTATGTTTTGCATATCCTTTACAGGACATCGCTGTCAACATCAGCATCTTTCAGCGGTATGTTGATTTCTTGGCAAGATTACGCTCAGTAGTTTGCCATTGCTTTCTGAGCGGCCAGCTCAGTTATCCTGCAAGTCACCAGCGGGGATCGAACCGCTCCCAGCTCTCGCCCCGCTACGAGACTCTGCGTGATAAACGGGATTACGGAGAAAGTGTTGTAACCCCTCGGCCACAGAGACCGGCACGTTACCTATAATTAATGTAAATGAACATAAAACATTAGGTCTTTTAATTGACAGACATTTAAACTGGAGCTCTCGTGTTCACGTCTGCCAAGTAGCTGATTACCGGCTCGTCTATTCAGCCACAAGGGCAGTTGTAAGCAGGAACAGGTCACAACGGAGAATATCAAACAAACCAATGTCCTCGCCATTGTAGTCAGTGTTTATTCTCAAAAGTCATCGCCGCCGTTATACACTCATTATTAACAGGTGTGGGCTGACATGCGATGATTCTAAAACACTCTATCTACTATTTACTACCAACTTACAGCTTGGCTCAACCTTGGCTTGACATCCGCGTGTGCTGAATTGATGTCGCTTGACTTCTGCATTCGCTTTCCCCAACCGTCGTGTACAAAGACCCTGGCAAGAGTGACTCGGTCTTGCCGTCTGTCTCGTGTGCCACACAACTAATGTCACGTGATACGCAACTCATTGGAGTCACTTCCCTTTCTTCATCATCATCTGTTGCTCCACCGACTTCTCTTGTAACCCTGTTCTTACTCTGTCCGTTTCCCGCTGTATCCCTCATATCGGTCCATGGAATTATGCCCCCCCCCCCAATTTTTGAAAATGGTGTAGCCATTTTCACAGTCTATTTGGTTTTTTAATCCCATGACATGGAGCGATATGAGTAGTCAGGTTATTACTCTACACTATATTGTTGTCCTTCCACAACCGTATTATAGTCTGATAATATGATAGCATGGCATTCTATTAACCACTGCAGAAAATGAAAAGAAAATCATTATTATGTTCAGGCACGCCCTATCAACCTACTTTCCGCGCAGGCGATGTGTAGCCAACCTATGGGGGGGGGGGGGGGGGGGGGGGGTTAGTCTAACATACTATGAGCTTCATAAGGTCCCGTGGCCTCCCCATAGTAGTCCCTCATTTGCCCTACAGACAAGCAACCTCAAACCTATCAAGACCATTACGTCCGAATGAGGGGATATGCGTGGTTAATAGGTACCATTACCATCTATATTATTATTTCTATATGGTATCGTGGAACATGAGCAATGTGTACATGACTTGTGTACCGCTGTATTTCTCGGTTGTCATTTGGGTTTCCCATGTGACGTAATAATTTAATACTCATAGATGGGGTCATTGCATAAGCCTTTGTCTTCTTGTGGTCTACTTATATTTCAGTTGTCTAGGGTGATTACTTCTTCTTCGTGAAAGATGTCTTTTCGTACTGTAACCGCAAGTTCATCTTATTGCCGATATAGATGTATACTGTAGACTCACTTATCAATATCTTTTTGTCTGTCAAAGTTTATAATACTTTGATCTTCTATCTTCCCCGTTGGTCGATGTGGAACCGCTTTCTGTTATTTGCATTCTTCATGCCGGTCCAATGCCATCTTTTAGCCCTAAGTTGGTGTGGTAGACTCGTTCAGAGTTGAACAATGGCGATGTACCTTAATATATATGTACATTTGTATGCATGGTCATCTCTATTATGGAATATGTCAATCAATGAATAAAATTATCATCAATAAATTTCATTGACATATATGAGATATTCATGCAATATTATACACTGACAGCAAATTAAAATGTGACATTGATTTACATTATCAATGTGTTTATATGTTGTAGTATCAATATTAAAATTAACTACCACCATTCACTCGTGTCATTTGTTGCATCTTTGTTTCTTGACCGTGTCATTCTATGTTACTCTTGTTGCCACCGTTATTATACTATATGATTTGTGTCTCTTGCTTAGTCTTGGTGTTTCTCTTGTCTTGTGTTCTTGTTGCAAAAGATCAATTATTAAGTATTCCCCCACTCTGCATATGTAAGAACATTTTACCATAAATAGTAATGTATATGAAAAATTATATCTCACAATGGCACAACGATATCTTGTTATCATCATTGTAATATGTGTGATGATATGTTTCTCGGTGATTATACCATGGTCTATGATGGCTTGCCGTTACCTCGGACCTAATCACAGTAGTTTGTGTCGATATCATTATATCAGTGTTCTCGTTGTACTTGTGCTTGGTATTGTTGTCGTCTGTTGTAATATTCTCAATTCTCAGCTATGGTATGTTCTCTTTTCGATACCGTAGGTTTCTCTCACTTGGTATCTGAAACTTGGCTGTTATACCTGTATTGGCTGATAGCTTACTTATAATGAATAAAACATGCAATCTAATAAATTACATGTGATAGATGGAATATGATAATTTACATCTGATCGATGGAGTATGTAATATGATAATTTACATGTGATTGCTGGAATATGCAATATGATAGTTTATACCTGATTGATGGAATATGCAATGTGATAATTTACACCTGATCGATGGAATATGTAATGTGATAATTTACACCTGATCGATGGCATATGCAATGTGACAATTTACATTTGACTGATGGGATATGCAGCATGACAGATGAATTCATATTACCCATCAATAAACCTACTTTCCCTGAGTTATTTAACCGTGGGTGTGGTTTGTTCTACTTGTGTAACCTGGGCACATGCTGGTTTATTCTGGTTTGGCGCCCTAGGATTGTAGACCAGGAATGGTATCTTTTCCAGGTATATGGATGGATTTACGGTGGTGCTTGCACGGTTCTCCAACTCTTTCATTCGTCTTCTGTGCATTCTGGTAATTAATAAAAAATGGAAAAAATATGTACATATCTGACTCTCACTAATTAATTAAGTACAATGTCAAATTGACTGCTGGTATCTGTAGTCATTCTATACGGCAGTTCAGAGTTTCAAGTAATATTTGGATATCTCTATCCTTGTTACCCTTAATGTACTCTGAATGTACTTGTTTTAAATTATCTCATTACCGTATAGTGTCTTTCTTATGTACTGAAGTTAAAGTTAAAAAATTGTTGTATTTATTGTGTATGTAGTGTGGAGTATGTAGTGGATAGTAATGTCTTTAGTTGTATGGGTATGTGTCTAGGTGCATAACAAGATAGGTTGAGATGGTAAGTAACTTGAATGTTGAATGTATATGTGGAGAGATGTTTCTTTTCTTATTTGTTAACAAGGTGATATTCTTATATTGTGATTTTACTGTGTTCTCAATGTGTGTGGTACTATTGTTTGTTTTATGTATCCTAACCTAACTGATTAATAGTATAAGATATTTATAGAATATCTGTGAAAGTTACTTTACTTATTATCACAGTTTTACAGTAGGATAAAATAACTATGTTTATTGCATTGAACTGTCAGTGATCTAATTGTAATTGTTTATGTGCAGTTCAATGTATTTGTAGTCGTTATCTTTTGGTATCCTTTTTCTCTAGTTGATGTTTTTTGTCTTCGATTTCGTCTTTTGTTAAGCCTATCGCTCTCCAGTATCTTTCCCAGTTTGTTATTTTAATTTGTTGTATTCTTCTGTCTATTCCTGATTTCGATATCCCTGAATTTGTCCAAGTATCTCTTGCTATGTCAGATCTAGTGTAGCATACATTAGGTATTTTCGGTGGAGTTTTATTTTGCCATCCTAATTGAGTATAGTTAATCCTATCAATTTGTCGAGGTTTTACCATATTTATTGACTTTACTGGTCGATGTATCATTTCTTCTTCATCAGAGGATGAAGTAGATATATATCCTAGGGGTGGAGAATATTTTTCTGCGGCATTTGCAATTGTTTTTGTCTTTATATTTTTGTCTGTTTTTTCTTTTAGATATGGACCTATGATCTGTTTTACTGTTACTGTGCTTGCACTAAATGATGGACTCAATTTACTAAACTTTTCTATTGCAAAGGTTGCTTTGTCTTTTTCTTCTTTGCTTAAATTTTCTCGGAGGGAAAGTGATTTCCAGTCCATGTTTTTATCTGTTAGCCATCTGGGTAGATTACCTGTGTCTGAGGTGTTATTATCATTAGCTACTAAGTTGTCATCTAACTTTTCATCTATCTTACCCATCGAATTGGCTTCGTATATGCACGCCTCATTGTCTGTATCGTTATCACTGTCGTTTTTTCCAGTTTGTATTTTTACTGCGTTTGTTTGTTCACATTCGTTTGGTGAACTACTAGTAAATAGGAATGCTGTACTGGCTTCTTTCCAAATTTTCCTAACCTGGCAGTCTCTACTTACATGTCCGTACGTATTACATACATAACATTTTACATTCTTCTTGTAAGCAGTGTACTTGATAGATTTTTGTGATATCCAGTTCTGAAGATATGTGTTACAATCTGGGTTCTTGTCACACATTTCCAGGGAGCCATGTTGTATCTTGCAATACGGACATTGTCTCCAGTATCCTTTTTTGATTCTGTCTGGTTCCCTTTGTGCATTTTCACTCTTGTAATATGGTCCTCTTTCTCGATATTGTGGACCACCTTGTTGGAATTTATTTGGTTTTGTATTATATCTTTGGTTGGGCTCATTGGCTGCTTGCCCCTATTACTAAATCTGGCTGCGCCCCTTCTGCGAAAATATCTTTGTGGGCGTTGTAGAATGCTTCGCCTTTGGCTTCCATTTCTGCTATTGTTGTACATTTATTCTCTACTAGAAATGTTGCCATTTCTGCTGGAACTGAGGAGATTAGTTTGTCTCGAACCATGAGATCGCGTAGTTTATTGAAGTCCGACCCTATGTCGGCAGCTTTGAGCCATTTATCAAAGAGTGACGTCGTCTCAGCTACGTAATCTAGAAAATTTTGATTGGCTTTTGGTGCTAAGGTTCTAAATTTGGTTCGTAATCCTGCTTGGTCTAGTGAGAAATGTGATAGAACTCGGTTTCTAACGTATGTGTAGTTAGTGCGAAGGTCTTCAGGTATCACCTCCACCACTTTTAAGGGCTCAAGGGCCAAATGCCTGTGGAAGAGTATGGCCCAGTCTTCAGATGGAACTTTGTAGTGGTTCATTAACAAGTTCGAAGTTTGTTACCCATGCCGAGATGGAATCCCCTTGCGTGAAGTTTCTAATAAGCCCGCTATATCGTTTAGTAGGATCTAACGCTTTTGCTGTTGCGTTTGCCTGGGCTATCTCTGCGTCTTTGTCTTTCTCTAGTTTCTTCACCTTTAAGTTGCCCTCAATCTCTTTGTCTTTAATTAATAACTCTGTTGCCAGTCTCTCTTTCTCAAAGGCAAGTTTTTCTTTCTCCAAGGCTATTTTTTCTTTTTCTATTGCTGCTTGTGCCTCCATTTTTCCTTTATCTATGGCTGCTTGTGCCTCCATTTTTTCTTTATCTATGGCTGCTTGTGCCTCCCTGGCTTCCTTTGCAGCTGCTCTCTCTTCACGTTGTTGTGCTTGTTGTTCTTTTAATTCTTGTTTGGCCCACGTTGCTAAGTCGGGCCCAGTCATACCACACTTCTCTCCCATGGCTATGAAGTCTTGTAATGACGACATGTTCGTTAGATATGCTCACCTACTCTGCTATGAATGTGATGTTTTAGCAGGTAGTAATAGTATCTAGCATATGCTGTTTTTTGGTTATGTGGTGATTGATGGTGTGCTTATTTAGTTGGACGTTTTCAATGATACTCACCACTAGAAGTAACCTTTGTGTAACGTTATCGTGGTGTCACAAGGTTTTAATATGGTACACCAGAAAAGAGAGGTGATTGTATACTATGAGTGCCTATCTGAAGTATACTATCTTAATTTATCAGCACTGGAACACTCAGAACATATGTGTGATGCTCGTGGATCTTGTTTTTGGTCACTGAAAATTCTTATTGAGATTTTGGCTTAATTCATAAATTATCTCAATATTTTTTCTTGATGCAACCATGCAAGCTCAATCCCTGTAATGGAGAAAAATTGACAAAAACCTGTGGAGAAAATAACCAAATATCCACTCTAATCAGCCGCACAAAATGATACAATAACAGTCAGACAATTTCACTCGCCTGATGCCTTGTTGGTGCTGCTGCGGTGCGGTTCTTCACTGGTCCGGTGTCTTCCCTCCAGTAGTCGAGGTCTTGAGTGTTGCTAGTCGACGTAAGCTCAAACGTCAGATAGTTGTGCCAAGAAATTCTGGCCTTCTCTGTAACTTGAATGGAAAAACTTTAATATTATGTAGATTCACTGTGGTGCTGTCGTATTATTGTTCTGGAATGAATCGATATGTTGATTTCGGTTGTTTAAAGTGTTTCATGTCGGTTGGAGACTAAAGTTGAATTCTGGAAAAATGTCTTAGAAAAAGTCTGATTCTTGAATCCAGATAAAAATAACTTGGTATACGACTGCTAGATGGTCTTTACCCTTCTTCCACATGTAGTTATGATAGTCTTTGTCGTTTTAAAGTATTCAGTGGAAATTTTGATGGTTCCTGAAAACCGACTCACTTGTCGCACTCCTTACTACTTATATACGTGTAGTTGCGAGATTTCAGTGAAAATTCAGCCATCATCGCTGATTTGATATATTCTCGTCTATGATGAGTTTTAACTGTTGACAGGACTGTCTGTTGGCACTTTGAACCTCTGATCATGTGCCGACTTTCTATTTGTAGGTTCACTTTCTTGATTCTTTTTCCTTTTCACTTATTGAATGTCTCCCGGTAATTCATGAGTCTTTCTTTCTAGACATTGATACTTCGTTCTTGACACTCGTGAATGTATTTAAGAGTTTATTCGGAGTTAACAACTCTAACGTTTTCTCAGCCAGGGTCAATATTTATGAAAATTAATATTTCATTTGTTGTGTTCAGCGTTGTGGCTTAAATGTTTGTATAATAAAGCAATATTCACACCACGTTTTAATAGCTGAACTTGTTTGTTGACACCTTCGTTCAAAATTGCAAATGGCGTTCAAGGTGACCTTCCTTGTTCTTTGTCTGCCCGTTACCGAATTTTCTTGAAGGTAACTCTTATTTTCGGTGCTCCTGCTTGATTATTTTCGAGCGCCCCACTTGCCAAGTAGCTGATTACCGGCTCGTCTATTCAGCCACAAGGGCAGTTGTAAGCAGGAACAGGTCACAACGGAGAATATCAAACAAACCAATGTCCTCGCCATTGTAGTCAGTGTTTATTCTCAAAAGTCATCGCCGCCGGTATACACTCATTATTAACAGGTGTGGGCTGACACGCGATGATTCTAAAACACTCTATCTACTATTTACTACCAACTTACAGCTTGGCTCAACCTTGGCTTGACATCCGCGTGTGCTGAATTGATGTCGCTTGACTTCTGCATTCGCTTTCCCAACCGTCGTGTACAAAGACCCTGGCAAGAGTGACTCGGTCTTGCCGTCTGTCTCGTGTGCCCCACAACTAATGTCACGTGATACGCAACTCATTGGAGTCACTTCCCTTTCTTCATCATCATCTGTTGCTCCACCGACTTCTCTTGTAACCCTGTTCTTACTCTGTCCGTTTCCCGCTGTATCCCTCATATCGGTCCATGGCAACGTCCTTACCATGAGAATAGCACAAAAAGTTTACCAACTTGCTAAAATTCAGCACTTTTTGGATGAAAGCACACGAAAAATATTCTATGCATCCTATATCCAATCACCTCTCGATTATTGTTCCACAGTCTGGGATGGTTACCCTAAATCTAATATGAAACGATTGTGTTCGTTTCAAAACCGCGCTATACGTCTAGTTTCTAGCATAAAGCACGTTGAAAGTAATAAATTATACAGCCATCTAAGACTTCTACCACTTCGAAAGCGGTTCCTTTTTAACAAAGCCAAATTAGTGAATAAAATTATATCTGAAAATACCCCAGAGTATCTTCTACCGTTAATTCAATATAATGCAATGAGCAGCAAGCGCTTAAATTTATTACAGGTTCCTAAGCCTAGATTGGACTTATACAAAACTTGTTTCGCATATTCTGGTGCTCACTTGTGGAATAGCCTTCCACCAGATCTGAAAACTCCAATGAGTCTCTACACATCAACCGAAAACTCGTTCAATACTTACTTCATACCGACTATATGCCTCTATAAGTCACCTACTGGTATCATTTTTGTTTCATTATCATTATTCACTGTATGTGTGTGAGCGAGAGAGTGAGTGAGAAAGAGTGTGACTGAAAGAATTAGTATGACACAGAGAGTGAGAGAGTATGCATGCGCGTGTGCCTGAGTGAGTGTAAAAGTGAGTGAGTGAGTGTGGACACATGTGTGAGAGACTGAGTGAGAGATTGAGTGAATCTGAGAGAGTGGGCGTGTTGTGTGTCTGCCTGTCTGTGTGATAGAGTGAGAAAGTGAGTGAGTGTGAGTTAGAGAGTGAGTGAGTGAGTGAGTGAGTGAGTGAGTGAGGGAGGGAGTGAGGGAGCGTGAGTGAGTGAGAGAGAATTTGTGACTATGCGTGTATGTGCGCGAGTGAGTGAGTGTGAGAGAGAGTGAGTGTGTAAGAGAGAGTGGGTGAGTGAGATAGTGCATGAGAAAGTGAATGCGTGAGAGTGAGTTAGTGTGTGTGTTTGTTTGCTTGTCTGTGTGTGCGAATAAGAGAGTGATTTAGTGTGATTTAGAGAGTGAACGAGTGATTGTGTGTGTGTGTGTGTGTGTGAGAGAGAGAGAGAGAGAGAGAGAGAGAGAGAGAGAGAGAGAGAGAGAGAGAGAGAGAGAGAGAGAGAGAGGGAGAGGGTGAGTGAGACATTGAGCGAGAGGGAATATGTGAGTATGTGTATGTGTGTGAGTGATGGCGAGTGTGAGAGCGAGTTCGTATAAGCATGAGAGAGAGAAATAGTGAGTGGGATAGAGGGAGAGAATGAGACAATGAGAGAGTTAGTGTGCCAGTGTGCGTGAAAGAAAATTAATAGAGAGAGAGGAGACAGACAGACAGACAGACAGACAGACAGACAGACAGACAGACAGACAGACAGACCGACCGACCGACCGACCGACCGACCGACCGACCGACCGACCGACCGACCGACCGACCGACCGACCGACCGACCGACCGACCGACCGACCGACCGACCGACCGACCGACCGACCGACCGACCGACCGACCGACCGACCGACCGACCGACCGACCGACCGACCGACCGACCGACCGACCGACCGACCGACCGACCGACCGACCGACCGACCGACCGACCGACCGACCGACGCGACCGACCGACCGACCGACCGACCGACCGACCGACCGACCGACCGACCGACCGACCGACCGACCGACCGACCGACCGACCGACCGACCGACCGACCGACCGACCGACCGACCGACCGACCGACCGACCGACCGACCGACCGACCGACCGACCGACCGACCGACCGACAGACAGACAGACAGACAGACAGACAGACAGACAGACAGACAGACAGACAGACAGACAGAGCTAAGATGAGCGCAAGCCATATTTTTTTTCTGTATCCTCATCTTTCATATTAGCATTTTTACTGCCAATTGAATTTAACATGCATTGCTCATTTCATCATGTTTATGTCAATTCCAGGAATTATCTTACTGGATTGGACCACTATTTTACTTTTACGTTACACAATGTATACCATATATTCATCACCATTTTCCATATTTACATGTTTTCCCATTGTTTCCCAATTTTGAATGTTCTTGTGAGGATGCTCACGATAGTCGACAGTGTGTACGTGTGAAAAGTGTGGGAGTTTATTCATATTAGTTTTAGTGATTATGTGAGGCAGCATATATGTGTGTGTGGATGGATGGGTGGGTCTATGTGTGTGTGTATTATATGTGTGGATGTATGTGTGTGTGCATGTCTGTATGTGTGTATGGGTGTATATGTGTGTGTACATGTGTGTATCTGTGTGTGCCTCTGTGTGTGCCTCTGTGTGGCCTCTGTGTGTTTGTCTGTACGTGTGTTAAGGTGTGCGATCATGTGTGTTTTAATATGTGATTATATGTTGTGTGTATATGTGTGTATGTATGTGTGTACGTATGTGTGTGTGCTCGTGTATGTATGCGTATATGTTTGTGTGTGTAAGTGTGCATGCATGCAGTGCATGCGAGGGAGTGTGTATTCATGTTTTATGTGAGTACGGTGTGCTTAAGTATGTGGATGTGTGTAGGTGTGTGTATGTGCGTGGGTATATGTGTGTATTTGCGTGTGTATGTTGTGGATTGGGTGTGTGGGTACGTGTGTGTGAGAGAGAGAGAGAGAGAGAGAGAGAGAGAGAGAGGAGAGAGAGAGAGAGAGAGAGAGAGAGAGAGAGAGAGAGAGAGAGTTGAGCGCACGCATGTCATCTAACATGCTGTTCCATATTTTTTGTGTATTCTCATTTTCATATTATCACTTTGAATGCCACTTGATTTTAACATGCATAAAATTAACACATGTAAATTACTGTAGAGTGAGTGGGAGAGTTAGTGAGTGTGAGTGAGAGAGAGAGAGAGAGAGAGAGAGAGTGAGAGTGTGTGTATTTAAGTGAGAGAGAGAGAGAGAGAGAGAGAGAGAGAGAGAGAGAGAGAGAGAGAGAGAGAGAGAGAGAGAGAGAGAGAGAGTTGAGCGCACGCATGTCATGTAACATGCTATTCCATATTTTTTATGCATTCTCATCTTTCATATTACGAGGTATCATTTTGTATGCCACTTGATTGTCCTGTAACATGCCATTCCATATTTTTGTGTGTGTATTCTCATCTTTCATATTATCATTTTGTATGCCACTTGATTTTATCATGTATAATATAACATTACTGTGATGTGAGTGAGAGAGTTAGTGAGTGGGAGAGAGAGAGAGAGAGAGAGAGAGAGAGAGAGAGAGAGAGAGAGAGAGAGAGAGAGAGAGAGAGAGAGAGAGAGAGAGAGAGAGAGAGAGAGAGAGAACGAAAGTCTTTATTTTCAAAGGGTTAAGAATTGGGCACGCAGTCCCGTCTGACATTCTGCCCTTCTTCTCTATTTCCTCTCATACATTCTTTCATTCAACATCACTTATGAAGCAAATTTTGACAACAAAAGAACAATAGCATTAAAACGCATGAAAAATAATCAATAACAAATGACTCACTGAGGCAGTGTTTAACATGGGCATTATAAATACCTAAGGAGGGCGTAACGTGCCATACATAAGGGAATGTTTTTTGGCTAGTTGTCGTTTGAGATAAGTTACCATTATTGTCTTTTTGTGTTATTGTTTATGGGGGCATGTAGTCTGTACTAAGGTAGTGTTCAAACAGGTTGCGAATGTATGTATAATGATTGGTGGTGTCTTTGATTTCTTGTGGAAGATTGTTCCACAACTGAGCGGCAGAGTATGCTAAGCTTGTTTTATATAAGTCTATCCTAGGTTTAGGGACATGAAGTATATTTAGTCGTTCGCTATGTCTAGCGTTATATTTAAACAATGGCCAAAGGTAGCTTGGAGCATTTTGAAATAGGATTTTGTGAATTAGTTTGGCCTTATTAAAAAGTAGGCGCTTGTGGAGTGGCAGTAACCGGAGACGTTTATGTAGGTTAGAATTGTCGGTAAGCTTTTCACCATTAAATAAACGCACTGCCCTTTTCAGGAGTGAATGTAGGCGTTTTGTTATTGATTTGGAGCATCCATCCCAGACTGTGGAGCAGTAATCAATATGTGTTTGTATATGGGAAGTATAGAATATCTTTCTTGTGTTTTCGTCAAGGAAAGAAAGAGAGAGAGAGAGAGAGAGAGAGAGAGAGAGAGAGAGAGAGAGAGAGAGAGAGAGAGAGAGAGAGAGAGAGAGAGAGAGAGAGAGAGTTGAATAGCATCACTAATTTTTACGCTACACAATGTATATGCACAATTTTTTCTCTACTTCTTACAATTTTTGCGAGAATGCTCACGACAATCATCAGTGTCTCAACTGTGTGTAAAGAGTGGGAGTTTGTTCTTATTAGTTTCAGTGATCATGTATATGTGTAGATGTGAGGATGTTTGTTTAGGTGTGTATGTGAGGGATGTGTGGGGGGTGTGAGGAATATATGTGTGGAGGGGTTGTGTGTGGGGGATGTGTATGGGTTGATGGGTGATGTGTAGATGGGTGAAGGAATGTGTAGTCGGTGGGGAATGTATGTGTGTGTGTGTGAGGGATGTGTATGTGTGTGTGGGGGGATATTTGGGAGGATTATTGGAAGTATGTGGGTGTTGGTGGGTCGGGGGTGTTGGTAGGGAATGTGTATTTGGGTGGGTGAATGGGTGTCTAGGTGATTGTGTGGGTTGGGGGATGGGTGTGTAATGGGTGTGGGATGAGTGTGGGGTGTGTCTGTGAATGGGATATGTCTGTGTGGGTGGGAGAGTGTGAGTGTGGATGGGGTAAATGTGAGTGAGTGGAAGATGTATGTGTTGGTGGTGAAGATGTTTGTAGGTGGTGGATGTGTGGGTGGGTGGGGAGATGTGTGTGTGGGTGAGAGATGTGTGGGAGAGGATGTTTATGAGGAATGCATGTAGGGGATGTGTGTAGGGGATGTGTTTATGTGTGGAGTTTTGTGATGTGTGAGAGGTGGGGGAGGTGTGGGATGTGCATGTGGATGACGGATGTATGTGAGGATGGGGGATGTGTGTTTGGCTGGGTGGTTGGGGTGTGTGTGTGGGTGGGAGGGTATATGAGAGATGCATGTGTTGATGGGCGGGTGGGTGATGTGTGGGTGTGAGTGGTTGATGGAGGAGTACGTGAGTGCGTGGATGTGTGTGAGAGATGAATGTATGGTTGGGGGATGTGTATGTTTGTGGGAATGTATGTGTGAGCGGCGGATGTGTGTGGGTGGGGTATATGTGGGTGGTGGGGTGTGTGTGGGTGGATGGTGTGTGTTTTGGGGTGTTTATGGGTGGGGAATATGTGTGGGCAGGTGGGGAGATGTGTTTGTGGGTGGGGATGTGTGTATAGGTGGAGGATGTGTAGTTGAGAGGTGGCGGATATTGGGTGGGTTAGTGAGTGTAGGTTTGCTGATGTGTATGTGGGTTAGTGGGGAAAATTGTGAGGATGCAGGATGCATATATGGATATGTGCGGGATGTGTGGGTTGACGGGGGTATGTGTGTGTGGTTTTGTGATGTGTGTTTTGCTGGGTGGTTGTGGGTGTGTGGGTGGGTGGTGGAGAATATGTCGGTGGGTGTGTGCGTGCCGATTATGGGATGGGTGGGGGAAGTATGTGTGGGTGGGGAAATGTGTATGGGTGGGGGATCGGTGGGTGGGTGGCGGCATGTATGTTTTCCTGAGTCTGTGTGAGTACGTGGGGGTATGTGTGGGTGGTTTAGGATGTGGTGGGTGGGAGATGTGTGGGTGGCTGAGGGATGTGTGGGTGGCTGCGGGGTGTGAGGGTGGATTGGGGATGTGTCTCACAACATTGCAATATGCATTGTTTATGTTTACAACTTTCATTTGACAATGTTTTTTTTTTTCCCATGTGAATATACCATGCGTAATATGCATTGTTTACGCTTACAAAATCAATTTGACAATGTGTGTTTTTTTTTCCCCTATGTAAATGTAACATGCACATTTGATGAATGAAAGATGAGTGATCGAAAGGGCCGAATGTAAGACGGGCCTGCGTGCCCAATTTGTTACCCTTTTAAAATAAAGTTCGTTCGTTCGTTCGTTCTTGATGTTTCCATTTTCATGTTGTATGCTCTTGCTGCTGGCGAAATTGGGTTCATTCTCACTAGGTGACCGAACCAGTTAAGTCTTTGTCTATCAATGAATTTAACAACTGGTGTTGCTCCAACTGTTTTATAGATCTCCTCGATTAGTATATGCTCCTTTCTGATTTGTTCGCTGTTTTTCTCCGGCATCTCATTTCACAAGTAGTGGGTTTTCTTTTTGGTCTTTAGCTCGTGCCCATGTTGCCATTGATAGCACAACGTTGGTACAAAAATTGCATATATAATGTTCTTTATTTCCATGGGGATAGCTGGATGTTTCAGAGTTGGTGTAATTTGATATGTAACATTATTGGCTTGTTTAGTCCTTGTCTCCATCCCTCTTATCTAATTTTCCATCTGATGTAAAGATGCTCCCACGCAGTGTTTCCCAACGTGGGGCCTACGCCCCACAGGGGGGCAATTCGATTGTTAAGGGGGGTGGGGGGGGGGGGGGGGCAATTCGAAAATGGAAGAAATCAGCTGGATATAATAAAACGGGGAGACTTGAGACTGAAGTTAACTAAATTGGAACCTGACATAGAATCTCTTTGCAGCAAGCATCAAGCGCAAGGATCTCACTAAATTTAAATAAAAAATAATTACTAATAATTAAAATAATATAGAAAAATCTTTCATTAAAATGATTGTGTACTTGAATTGCAGTATCTCTCCAGTGTGTTGCCGGGGCCCATAAGGGAAGCAAAGAATAGCAACACTGTAGCCTACCATGCATGTCGTAAGAGGCGACTAAGGAGGCTTGATGGTTCCGTCGCCCTGCTACTGAGTGAGTGCGTGGCGCGACACTGTGAGCTGTGAGTTTCGTGTGAAATGCTTTTGAATCTGCCCGAGGTTTTTTGGAACGTGACTGCATGTTCGGAGCGATGGCAGATGGCTATGTCCCAGAGTTGACCGGTTTTTGCCTTATGCAGAAATGCGTGGCTGCTGGGCTTCTGGTTGACTGCCATTGCCGTCGACGATCAACTGTATTTCGTGGACTGTGTGGGTGAACATCTAGGAAACATCCAGATGGGAAAATGACTGCCGATTCTAACAGAGATGAACTGGGTGCTTCGTTGGGGAATATTGTGTTGACATTCTGGCGGCGGCATTATGCACAGTGTATCTGTGCGGGCTGTTGTTTGTCGAGACTCCTATCTTTTCCACTTTTCACATTGGGCAGTGGGGAGCGTTTTGTGCGATATTCACTGGCACAGGAACGGAGCATAATGGGGACAACCCTTTGCTATGAGGTTGGAACTACGACTAACTAACTAACTAACTAACTAACTAACTAACTAACTAACTAACTAACTTCTCCATTATCTTCTTCTTCTTCTTCTTCTTCTTCTTCTTCTTCAGCATTCCGAGCCATTGAAGTTCTTTGCTGCAGATATAATCCGTCTCCATTCGTCTCTCTGGTTGACCTTCTCTTGCCAGTCGCTGATTCCAAGTGCTTGTAGGTCTGTATGTATATTATCTCTCCACCGTCTTATTGGTCTACCTCGGGGTCTACGGTCATTTATTTCCTGAGTGTAAGCGAGTTTTGTTTCTCTATTATCTTCCATTCTTTCTATATTCCCCAGTCATTGCAGTCTATTAGCCTTCATGATACCAGTGATTAGCGGGGACTTAAACAGATCATAAATGTATTTGTTACTTCTTCTTTCCCACTCTCCACTTTGTGTATCCCTAATGGGCCCAAAGATGCGTCTTAAGACTTTGTTCTCAAAGGTTTGTAACAAGGCTTCGTCTCCTTTAGTTGTACTCCAGGTTTAAGAGCCATACAGCACAAATGGTCTAATCAGTGTTTTGTATATTGTAGTTCTCCATTATATGTTTTGAAAATTTGCTTACTATGTTTGCTGAATAATGAGCTAGTGATTTCTTCCTAAAAACCTATAATTCAAGTTTCTTTAGTGAACATTTAAATTTTTGAATAGTAAACATTATGTATATGTTGGGGGGGGGGGGGGGGGATAAGAATTTTAGAAAGGCTTGTGTGGGGCATAGCACAAAAAAGGTTGGGAAACACTGCTCCCACGATATTTGAATTCGTGTACTTGTTTTAGCCTTTGGTCGTTCATGTGTATAATAATTTCATAATTGTCTTTACTTATATTCATAACTTCTGTTTTTCTTTTTTCTTTTTTTTTTTTTTTTCAATGTTGATCTTCATGTTATGTTTTATTAAGGAGTAAATATTTCTGTTCCCGCAGTTGTTCACTACTGATATGCAGAAGACATTCGTCACAATATTTACTAAGGGACTTAATACGGATTTTCTTTTCGTGGAAGTTGGCTGGTTGTTCCGCTACGCGTAGTTTTGCTCATTTGTTTATACGTTTAAATGTTGATGATACCCATTATAGTTATATCTATTCTTTTGTTGGTGTTGACTTGAATTAGCGTTTCGTGGTGTAAAGCAGCGAGGACCAATATTGGGAATGTGTGAAGGACAAACAAAAATAGACAAGCAACATTTTGTAGCCATATGTTAACACACGATCTTCTAAAAATAATCCCAGGGGGATAGTCGTAAGCTTTTTGTTTTCGCATATCCTTTACAGGACATCGCAGCCAACATCAGGATCTTTCAGCTGATTGTTGATTTCTTGGCAAGATTACGCCCTGTAGTTTGCCACTGCTTTCTGCGCGGCCGGCTCACATATCCCTAAGTTACTAACGAGGCGAAAACCGCTTCCAATTATCGCGCACTGCGTTACCTTACGTGGATAAACGGGATTACGGAGAAAAGTCGCCTAACCGGTAGGCCAGGGAGACCGGCAGTGGTAAGTTAGCGAATAAAAAGTAGACAAAGATCCACGTGGGGAGATAGTTTTGTTTTATTGCTGTTCGTTGGCTGCAGTAAATGAATGTTGTATTTGTTGCAAGGCCAGTCACATACCTGCTATCAGGCTGTTAATTTTGTACTTTCCGATTAAACCGCAACGCCCATTATATCCCGCCCACTGCCACATTCCGCACTCAACGATCTTGTCAAAACAAAACTGGGTTGGCGGAAACTTCCTGACACAGTTACTGCGTCGCCTGGAGCCGCCAATATACCGAACGGTTTCAGCATTTGGGCCAGGTTCGTGTGTGTGGCAATATCCCCGCGACCATCAATCACCTTATAGTCTTGCTCAACTGACAATAATCAAAGGGAGTGTTGTGAACTAACTCATCATGTGCCATGCCGATAAGCCTGGGCGGCCATAGTTCACTATCTCACACGATCATCAGAGTCGTGGATCAGCTCTGCCTTCTTGTCACAACTATATCATGTGGCCAAACCTTCCGGATATTTATGTCTGTGCTTTCTGCGATACTGAAGATATACATCATGAATTATGTAATTCTGTTTTATTGCAATCCCGAAGAAATCAGGAGCCTTGGAATGTGATCAACATAGAACAATTAGTATAATGAGTCACATCACAAAGATTTTGCTAAGAATTATCATACAAAGTGTGAGGAAGAAAATAAACCTGAAATAGAGGAAGAACAATGTGAGTTTGTAGAAGGAAAGGGTTCAGTAAATGCTGTGTATATGCTGCGAACAGTTATTGAACGTGCTATAGAAGTAAACAAGGATATACATCTTTGCTTTATTAACTACACAAAGGCTTTTGATAGAGTTAAACATGTCAACATGGTGGATATGCTTACAGATATACAAATTGATGGGAAAGACATTAGACTTATAAAAAAACATATATTGGAAACAACAAGCTGCCATAAAATTGATAATGAAGTGGGACAGTATCAGCCAATTAAGAGATATGTTAGGCGGGGCTGTGTAATGTCTCCAGATCTTTTTTCCCTATACAGTGAAAATATTTTCAGAAATGTAGAAGATATAAATGGAATCAGCATTGGAGGACGAAACATCAATAACGTTAGGTATGGAGATGATACAGTATTGATTGCAGACAATGCGCAGCATCTGCAACAATAAGTAGATGCGGTTGTTGTACACAGTGAACAACTGGGGTTGGAATTAAATTGTAAAAAGATACAGGTTATGGTAGTCACTGGGAAGAACGAAATAAAACAATGTAATATACAAGTAAGTGGAAATATTCAACAAGTGAATCGGTACAATTATCTCGAAACAGTCATAACATCTGATGGAAGATGCCTTGAAGAGATTAGAACAAGAATCGCCATGGCGAAGGTAGCCTTTAGCAAGATGAAAAACATTCTGACCAATAAAAGGATGTCAATTGAAATGAGAAAAAGGGTGTTGAGGGGATACATAGAGCCTGTTCCTTTGTATGGATGTGAAACTTGGACAATGAGCAGTCAAGCTGAAAAACATCTGATGGCTGCAGAAATGTGGTTTCTGAGGAAAATGCAAAGAATACCATGGACAGACAGAAAAACCAATGACCAAGTACTACAGGAGACAAATGGCAATCGTAAATTGATTAGAGAAATTAGACGTAGACAGTCAAAAATTTTTGAACATGTTATGAGAAGAAATGGATTGGAGAACTTAGTGGCAACTGGCAAGATCGAAGAGAACAGGCCAAGAGGAAGACCGAGAGGAAAATTCTGGATGGCTTGGCCACATGGCATGGACGAGACAGGAACACTGAACTGATCCACAAATCTGGTGATCGAGTGAAATGGTGAGTCATGACCGCCCACGCTTTCCGGCATGGCACATGATTGATTGATTGATTGATTTCTCCGAACACTTTCCCAATCAAGTTTGCCAGTTGTCACTAAGTTTTCACGCTTATTTCTCACCATAACGTATCCCAAAAATCTTGATGGTCTATGTTTAATTTATCTAAAAAATTTACGGATTTCATTTGTTTCTTGAAGGGCTTTCGCGTTGGGTTTTAAGTCCGTCTCAAGTCCGGAAGCTGCTAGGCTAGATGTTGCTAGCAAGTCGTTCTGCGCCAAAGTAAAGGCTGGTTTCTCAACTACTTTGGCTCTTCATTAACTTAACCTTCGACACCTGAGTTATGTTCACCGCCTATACTAAAAGCCTTTATATAATTCTCAATATGCCCTGAACAGCCCCTCCCAACCCTTGTGACCAGACTCATTGAATCTGATGTTGTTTATTTCTACTGTAGTTTGTTTCTAGCAAAGCTTAAGTTGGCTCTTTAACTCTTATCAAATGTTAACCCATTGTAACCTTCTATCTGGTCCCTGAGACACCGATGGGTTAAAAGTCGTAAATTTCTACCTCGCTGATGGCGGGGTAGGCTGGGGTAGGCGGGGGTAGGCGGTTCAACCCCTACACCGGTATTAAGTTGAACTTTAACGTTCACTTCTCGTTCAGAAAACAATGGCAAACTACTGAACGTACAATTGCCAAGAAATTCAACCTGGGGTTGATCGCAACGTCCTGCAATGGACATGCAACATTAACTGATTCAGTGCAGAAGGATAATATATCGCCAAATGTAATCTCCCATTTGGACAGGAGGACGATATTTCGCCATACTAAGGTCAACGTGTTATTTGTTTCGTTTCTTGGTTTCTTCCGTAATTTCAATGCTCAGCGAACGGAAACTTATTAATACTTGTTCATTTGATTGTGCAGCATGTTTGGTCCAAACCTCCTTTTTGCTTGGCGCTGAATCAGATCTTAGGTCTACAAGGTGTGGACTGCGCCTGGCCTGCAGCCATCAGGGTTAGGATCGGCTAGCCTCTCCCAGGAGGGGTGACAAGTGAAAATTAGTAGCCTGCTGATGACCCGCATACTAAACAATTCAGCCCCACCTCCACGAGGTGTAGACTGGGAAACCATGACAGCGAGGTCATGGGCTAACGGGGCTCTGGCTCGCCAGGATGGACTCCCTTTTGGTCAGATTTTTGTCCTAAACCTGCGACTGACCTAGCAAACTGGCAGGGGATTTTAATACTGCTCGTTGAAAAACTAAGGCACCTCGACACCGCAAGGTACAAGAGGACCCAGATGAGATGATGCTGAATTAGTTAGTCCTGGAACCAGGCAAATTCGCCTAGTTGCGTATAAAAAGAGTCCTGTCTTCATGAACTTATAGTTTTAGCCGTAATAGACGTTCATATTTTTTTTCCTAAACCGGCGACTGACCTAGCAAATTGGCAGGGGATTTTCATATTGCTCGTAGAAAAACTAAGACACCTCGGCACCGCAAGGTACAAGAGGAACAAGATGAGATGATGCTGAATGAGTTAGTCCTGGACTCAGACACATTCGCCTCATTGCCTGTAAACCAAAAAAAAAAGTCATGTAGTGTTGTCTTCACGAACTTGCAGTTTTAGCTGTAACATACCTCTGACCGTGGAGGTCAGGAACCCAGTTTCCACATCATGGTCACGAGAACTTCGGTAGTGTAATCGTTAGAAGCTGGCCTGCCGCCCAGGTAGATATGGGTTCCACCCTCATCGTAGTTGATTCGAAATGTTTTTGATTACATAGAATCCCTAGCAGAACCCGGCCTAAAATGTGCACCCGGAAACGTCTTTTAAAAGTAACGGCGACTGGCGCGATACCGACCACATTAGCCCACAAAAATATGCGTCTGGCATCATATATCCAGTGTGCCTTAAGGGTCATTTACTGGCATAACGGTCTGTGAATCACGGACCCTGGACGCCCAGGTCAGACAGCAGTTAGAGACCACAACATACGGGGCAGAGGCTCGAAACACCATGGACGGCTAAGCATACCATATCCTAGTGCTGCAGGAAGCTCTAACAAGTACAGTGTACTGGTTGGCGCTCATAGAAGTGTAAGAAGGAAGCAGAGGTTAGAAGAAACACTTGACATTTTATGTTATCTAGTGTGTCCTGTAATGTATATTTCCTTCTTGTACTTCTTCCTATTATTTGCCTCCAGTGTGGGCCCTGGTAACACATTGACAACACATTACCCCTGCCGTCTGTGGCTGGGGGTAGTGTGCCCAGATTCACGAACCCGAGACACTGGGTTCCAAGACAGTCGCAGCCGATTTGGGAATGAGAGCTTTGCTTTGATTTTCACAATAGTATGAGCTCCGGCCGTTCAGACAGCAAAGGCAAAGTAAAACTGAAATCAAAATGACACACTGTCAATAAATAGTGGGATTGTTTGCCACGTACAGTAAAGGATATGCAACTGTGCTGTCCTCGGGGTTGCAGCAGTTTCCGGCTGTAGGTGAGTTAGTTGCCTGCTCGACTGCTCAGAGAAGGGTTGTCCACTTAACTTCCGTGGCTACTTGGTTACTGAACTCTGCCATTCTTTTGCACTGCCCACCTTCTACCCTTAGGTTCATACAAGAACCAGGCTGACATGTCTCATACTCTACAAGTTCACAATCTACTGATAGTAGTCTAACGCGCGTCAGTCGCTCCCAGTTAGGATACAAATTAAGATAAGTGCCCTTAATATTGTCATGTAGTGGGTTTCATGTAGCTTTGTGTCGGTTTGTGTTTGTTTGTTTGGTCTGTGCTGACGAATGCTTTGGCCGCAAAGTCAAATTTGTTTCTTGTAATCGTGTTTTAGTAAAGCTCACAATCTGCTTCTTGTGATTCATTCATTGCCTCATACTCTTCATTACGTTAGAGAACAAACTTGCAGTTGTAGCGGTGTTTGTTGTCGTGCCAATGAATGTTTTATCCGCAAAGTCCATTGTGTTGCTTGTGATCGTACTGCAGTAAAGCTTACGGGTTCTACTGCTCGTGTTTGTGATTCATTCATTATAGAGAACAAACACAACGTTAGTTGAGATAAATAACGGCCGCAGCAGGATATGACAAGTTAACATGAAAACAGATATCTTTGCGTGACTCTGGTCAAAAGAGAGCTATAACAAACACAGACATAGTGTACATGTTCAAATACAGGCGCCAAAAATAAAAATACTGCACGATTTCTAGCCAGACATTTGTTCCTGCATACTGTAGAGTTATATATCATGTGGTGGGGGGGGGGGGGTGTAGAGGAGAGAGAGAGAGAGAGAGAGAGAGAGAGAGAGAGAGAGAGAGAGAGAGAGAGAGAGAGAGAGAGAGAGAGAGAGAGAGAGAGAGAGAGAGAGAGAGAGAGAGAAGAAGAAGAAGAAGAAGAAGAAACAGGGTTCATACCTTACAACGAACTCAAGCCCCGTTAACAGAAATCACACTAGGGAGAAGATAATAATATTAAGTTAACGTAAAGTAAACAAAAGCTCAACCACAACACAATCCAATCCGCCGTTTGGATCTTACTGAACTTCTTCAGGACCAACACGAATATCTCTCAACGAAATGAAATTAGAGACTAAAGATAAAACTAAAACTAAACAAATAAAAACGTTCTTCTTCTTCTGCGTTCATCCGGAGTGTGCCCCCCCCCCCCCTCCCCCGATGTAATTGCGTGTTGTGCCAATTTATTTGCGCCCTTAGGCCGACACATCCGATTTTTCCGGGTGTTTGTTTACCAGGTTAATGGACCCCATTGTCAACTCTCGCTTTCTCTACTTTTCTTAAATGTGCTTTAATGTTTGATGTTTTATGACATTGTTAGCAATGTATATTCCCCAAACACATGCCAAAATATTTTTTTAATCGCATGAAAATTACATATAATACTATCATACGTTTTCACACTTGTTACCAGTGGGGTACGTCTGACCACAATGTTTTTTCTATAGAAAGTAAGCATATTTTCAGTATTAAATCATATTATTTAAATTTGGTTACTTCATAACACATTTATTTCAGCAGGTGGGCAAAACTTACTCATAAAACAAGACAGCAGTATTTTTAATGATGCAATCAATGATTGCATGTTCTTGCCAAAACTGAAAGTACGTTACTTTCCATTTGTCATTTCGCTGTATGCATTTGACACAAACACAAATGTTGTGTTGGAATCATGGATGTAAGAACTTTCTATGGCTGTAAAAGTGCTGTTGCTTCAAACATTATTGGCAATAGTGAGGAAGATTTAGAAAATGAGTGTAGCAGTGATGGATTTATTCCACCAAGTAGTGCTTCAAGTGCATCAAGTAAAGAACATCTATCCATTGAAGGAAATAGTGATAGTGGCAGTGAAAATGAAACTGATTATTCAAGTACACATGCAAGCTCAGACTCGACTACAGACCAAGGACTGATGTACATTTCGAAAATTAAGACATTACTTGGTATTCCACTCCAAGAAAGACAGCAACTTGCAGAAGAGCTTCTGAAATAGTTTCATCCAAAAGCATGACCCAACTCGACATGCAAAAAGAAACATTGACTCAATAATTTCAACGTTTCAATTATTTGTGACAAAATGGTGACAGATGACACTGAAATGGGCAAACCAAAAAGGAATTAGTGTGTTGCAGGACAAATGGAAAATTTTGAAGATAATTGAGCTGCTGCATTTTTGGATTTTTATTTTGGATGGTGTGTATACATTTAAAAACATGAAGCTATTGGTCAACTTGGAGTAAAGAACATGGACGTGCAATATTTTCAAAGGCAATGCAACAAAACAGATTTATTGCAGTTTCCAGACATCTACGATTTCTTCTTCTTCTTTTCGTTCATCCGGAGTGTTTTTTCAGATGTCATTGCGGTGTGCGTTAGGCACCCTTGGGTTGAAAACCCTTAGGTCAACACATCCGGCTTATGCGTGCATTTTTGACCAGGTTAGCATTCCTGGGAGACTCTCACTTTTGTGGTACCGTCCACATCTCAGCTGGTCAAGTTGGAACAGTCGAGGACTTCGGTCATCCCTCAAGAGAAGGAAGGCACAGTCCATAGCATTTTCCGCTATCTAAGGTTGCTTCCATAGTTGCAGGGCCGACACATAGCGCCCTGGTACTGGGCTCACCAAGGGATTCGTCACGTCCTGCTCATGGCTGCTTTAATTCCTCACTTCAATATATTGGGCATTTCGTTCGCCCCGGGCCGTTCCCGCACAAAACCAGACAGGTCTGCAAACGGTATCCACTCAGCGAGTTTTCGGACATGTGCTTGTCGTTGCGCCCGTCAGAGCTGTTCCAGGCACGACAGACATTCGGAAAACTACCTAGTCAGAGCTGTTCCGAACAAGAGCGGCATTCGGAAACTAGGTAGTCAGAGCTGTTCCTAGCACGAGAGACATTCGGACGAGACATTTCACTCGGACGTAAATGCGTAGTGCCAATTTTTAGTTTGCCACCCGTAGGACGGCACTTCCGGCTTCAGCAGGCATTTTTTAATGAGGTTAGCTTCCTCGGGTTTCGAGGCACGTTAGACTTTTTGTTGTGATGTCGCCCACATCTCAGCTGGTCAGGATAGAACGATCATCGACATCACGGTTAACCCTCAGGGAAGGCAGGGGCAGACCATGGGCCTATCCAAGGAGGCTTCCATAATTGCAGAGCCGGCACATATTGCTCTGAGACTGGGCTCACCCAAGGAGTTGCGACGTCCTGCTCATGGCTGCTTTAGTTCCTCACTTCCATGTGTTGGGCATCTCGCTTGTTACTTACTGGTCGCTCAAGCACACACCAGGAACGGTCAGACTGCGGGCGACATCCGCTCGGTAAGCTCTTGCTTTTGACTTCGGACCACGCAATGGATTCGCTAGCCGTGCGTTCCATTTTGTGTTATTGAGACGTTTTTTCACTTTTGTCTACACTCTATGTGTTAGATACAGACAGTTTTCGTAGCCATTTCATTCGACTGGGACACTTTCTGCATTTTTATTCTCGCTCACGAGGTAGGCTACATGTGCTGCCGGCTCAGCACCTTACCTCCGTGCAGCAGTGAGCGAGAAACGGCCAGGCCCTCTCATCCGGGAATCCGTCATTTCCCCCAGCTGAGAGCCTTCAACCTCACAGTATCAGAACTGGGCATGTAGCGTGCTCAGTATCTACCTCTATTTATCGGTAGATGTGTATCGGCCCGGCTCTCACATCCGAAGGTTTGTGGCTTAGGGGCGTTCAGCCACAGCCCTCGACAGTGAGCCTTAGAGTATTGTCCAGACCAAGGTCTTCTGCCTTCGTGTACCTGATTTAATCTTTTGACTGTTATCCTCAGTCTACCTGCAGAGCAGCAGGTTGTGTCTCTCTTAGTCTGGCCCCTATCCCATAAGCTGTCCGATATGTAGTTTTCATCCATCGGCAAGCAGATGGGGTCAATGGGACACGCAAGCTCCCCCACCACGGCAAGGTGGAGACACATCGGGGGAGCATCTACGATTTGATTATGTCCACAGAGACAACAACATGAAAGAAATGATACATCTGAGCCAATAAAGCAAGTATTCAACAATTGGGGGGGGGGGGGGGGGGGGAATCGACAGGGCTGCAATGTTCCGCCGTGCCATATAACAACTGATGAGCAGTTGGTTATGTTTAGATAATCCTTCAGTACTGGATGGAGAGGAAAGCCTCCACACCAACTTGACTCCATGTAGATGTAAGACTTTCAGAGCTCTAACGATATTCAATGCCCAGGCATCAGAATTGTGAGTCAAAACTTCCAGACAATTCTAAAATCAACCAACCAAATGCAAGCCCTGAGCCATCAGACTCCCCTATACAATGGCTGAAAACTCGGAAGGTGCTCTCTGTAAACTTCTCATATTTTACAAACCCTTAAAGCCGTTCTGTGTAAACTGTCAAACCACAAGCCTTAGTGCCGTGAGCATGTACCCATCCTTACCTTGACTAGGCTGCCAATATGTGGTACAACCTGAAAACATCCTAGGTTATTCACGATCGTCAGCTGTCAATCAACAGGTAATCAGCTTCACAGATGGGCCACCACCACCTGGGTTGATTGGGATAGTCTGTCAGTTCCCCCACACAGTTGAGTTAAGAACCGACATTACTGCACTCAGGACATTCCCATACGTACTCAGTCCCCTCGTTCAACAGCCAGCGAAGAGTCACACTACTAATCGTTCCCACCACTATCTGATTAAAAATTCTCCTTGTCTTCCCTCTCAGCTTTGAGATTCTTCCAGAACCCCTGCCGATCCCCCGCAATCTCATTCTTTCCACATATGGGTTCTCAATCTGTTCCTCCGCCTTCTCAATCTGGTCCCACAAGTGCACGACCACCTCCCCCTTGTCCATAGGCAAGATACCACCAAGAGGTGCATTCCCTGTTAGCCTATCAGCCTGTTCATTCCCCCATACACCCGCATGGCCAGGGCAAAATATCCATACAATCCTCACAATCTGTGACCTCTGAAGCGACGAGAGCCATTCCACACGAAACATTCCTTTCTCCACCTTGCTAAGCATATTCTTTGAATCCGTAATGAACACGTGTGCTGCAGTAGTCTCCTCTAGCCACCGGAATGCCGCTGTTACTGCCTCCACCTCCATTCTCATGATGGAGATTGTAGTCTCATATGCCAGGCTCTCCTCTTTCAAGACTCGCCCATTAGCCTTTGCAATAAAGCCCCAGCCACTACATCTGTTTCTCACCACTGACCCATCAGTGTAGATGACTATGTCACCTTGATGTGTGTTGCTCTGGATTAGCTGTTGCACTTCAAACTCAGTGCGGGCCCGCTGCCCATTCTCTGCTCTCACAACCCAGTGTTATTATTACATTGTACCAGTCCGTCATGTCATCCGGAACTTCAACCCACTCTCTTTCACGATTGATGGTCTCTAGATCACACACCTGACTTATAGAAAGTTCTGCCTGTGCCATCCAGGACCTGCCTCGTCTTAGTCTATGACCCTTTACCATATCCATTGCTGCATGCAGCGGGTGATCCCTGTCTGCGGCAACTCTCAGGTACCATTTGGCCTGAAGGACCCTATGCCTATCCATCATTGTAGGTAGCGCCAGGATATGCCTCTTGCAGATAATTGGTGTGTCCTTTGTGCACCCCAGTATAAACCGCATGGCAGCATTCTGTATGCGCTCCAACCTTTCAAGCTGGATTCTTGGATACTGTCAGCAGCCCCAAACCATACATCAATGACAGAAATTATTAACTGCTGAAAGAGCCTGTACAGCATCCTCTGATCTACCCTGGTTGCTGCAATAGCCCTCAATGCATTAAGTCCCATACCAGCCTTCACCACCAAATCCTCCACATGATCCTTAAAAGACAAACACCTGTCAAAGGTGATATCCAGGTGTTTGTCTTTTGTCCCCCACAAACCTAGCTTAACTGGCTGCAACTAAATACAGCCCATTCTAAAGGGAAATAATGTTCTAACGTTTGCAGACTCCATCAGACATTGACAGAGAAAAGAGGAGGGAATCTGAAATTTCTGCTCAGCGATCTTATTTTTTTAGACTTCTGCTTGTTGATCTCCATAACTTTCTGAATATATAACTAAGACCAATCAGAAGGACAAGAGGAAACAGTATCACTTGAGTTAACTTGCCGTTCACAGTTCATAGAACCAGTGTCACAGCACTTCACCAATCAAACATGTGCTAAGTCTCTCACATTCAAATGCTGAATGGTCTGTGTGCTGGCTGTTGCTGAATGCATACACTGTGTAAATCATTTGATCCAAGGTTTTATAGGACTGTATCTTGATCTCCTACACTCTCCTGCTGTTGCTGAATGCATACACTGTAAATAAATTTGATCTGAGGTTTTGTAGGGCTGTCTCTTGATCTCCTACCCTCTGCAGTTATGTTCAGAAAATTTCCTACTAACTTGTATAGTCATTACTCAATCTCCAGAATGTCATCTTTCCTCAGAGGAATTATGAGGGAGGGACATCTCTATCTTGATATTGTCATCTTTGCCTCAAACGAACTAAGGAGGGAGTTATTTCTATCTCTATCTTCATAATGTATATTCTGATAAGCTTAGAAGGTACGAGTAACTGCACCAGAATGTCTGACACACTTCTCCACATTAACTAAAGGAGGAACAGAGGAATTGCACCAGGATTACAAATGGTAAAACAGCTAACTGACAGCCTGATAACAACAACAGTCCAATAACAAGAGGAAAACATATTACACGTATTCTTCAAATTTTAATGCACAGAAACAATATAAAATATGTACAAGGTACAATGAAAAATATGACAGTAAGAGTTTTCACATGCATATATCCCCTTAGATGCAAACCGTTGTTCCCTCCATGCTAATATATACTTACATATAGATTCAAACTGTTGTTCCCTCCATGCTAATATATACTCACATATAGATTCAAACTGTTGTTCCCTCCATGCTAATATACACTCACATATAGATTCAAACCGATGTTCCCTCCATGCTAATATATACTCACATATAGATTCAAACCGTTGTTCCCTCCATGCTAATATATACTCACATATAGATTCAAACCGTTGTTCCCTCCATGCTAATATATACTCACTTATAGATTCAAACTGTTGTTCCCTCCATGCTAATATATACTCATATATAGATTCAAACTGTTGTTCCCTTCATGCTAATAAACTCAACTATGGACGCAAGTCGTTGTTCCCTCCATGCTAATAAACTCAACTATGGACGTAAGTCGTTGTTCCCTCCATGCTAATAAATTCAACTATAGACTCAAGCGTTGTTCCCTCCATGCTAATAAACTCAACTCGTTGTTCCCTCCATGCTAATAAACTCAACTATGGACGTAAGTCGTTGTTCCCTCCATGCTAATAAATTCAACTATAGACTCAAGCGTTGTTCCCTCCATGCTAATAAACTCAACTATGGATGTAAGTCGTCGTTCCCTCCATGCTAATAAATTCAACTATAGACTCAAGCGTTGTTCCCTCCATGCTAATAAACTCAACTATAAATTCAAGTCGGTGTTCTCTCCATTCTAATATACTCAACTGATGAGCCTATATGTCAAATGTCAACTGTTTTTCCAACACACTTATTTAATATGTGATAATAGAATATGCAGCCTAATCTTCAACTCCAATAATTGAAACATGGCTAGCTAGTATAGGCTGAAAGTCTAATATCTAAATATCTCCAATCTAATCTCCAATAGGAGATTAGACTTTTGTGGCTGTGACAACTGGTTCAGAACCAGGTCAAGAAAGTAATTCCACATACTGAATTCTCAAACAGTACTTGGTTTCATCTGACTGGGGAGGTGACGAGACTGAGAAACAGTCACCTAACATCATATTCTGTGACCTAGTACACGCTACATTATTAGCATCTTACATCACAACCCAAGGTGTGGACTGTGGGATGATCTGTGACCACTCGAACAGTTACGCTTTCTGCCCCAAGTAAATTCTACTTGAAAGTTACAACAGTCGACATCTGAAGGCATTAAAGCCACAACAATCTGGATCTGAAAGAGGTAAATAACTGTGTGGGAAAGAGTTGGGAGCCACGGCAGAGCAGTGGCTAGTCCGCTGGCCTCCCAGCCCAGTGGTCGTGGGTCTAAATCTCCAGCATGGCAGGGGGTTAAAGATTGACCTGGGCTCCCAGGCTAATCCAGCCTGAACCTGGAACCAAGACGTTCTAGGAGGTCAAGGAAGCTGGCAAACTACTGAGCACATCACATACCCGGTCCTGACTGGTCTATAACCATAAGGGGATAGCCCCATGTATCTAAAAGCCTCACGTCATGACAAAGGTGCCTTTACCTTTTTTTTAAAGTTTAAAATCACAGGAGTGAGTTTGGATAGAGTTAAATTAATTGTCTAGGAGTGAAGGAGTGAAACTAATAACTAGAGCATGGTGGGAAAGAATGGCACAGGGGTTAAAGTAATAATTAGAGCATGGTGGGAAAGAATGGCTTGAGACAAAGGGGTTAAAGCATCTTTTTGTGTCCAAGAAATGACACAGCTGCAGCAAACGGACATCCAAGAAATGACACAATCAGGCTGCAACAAATGGACATCCAAGAAATGACACAACAGCTGCAGCAAATGGACATCCAAGAAATGACACAACAGCTGCAGCAAATGGACCATCTTCTTGCACTCAGTCGAAGCCTCTGTGGGGATGTCTGTACTGGCTATGGGATCATGAACTCTCAGCATCGGCCTCCTCCTCCATTTCCTCCTCAGGTCCCTTCCTTTTTCTCTACAGGTTTCTCGTAGGCACGGTCGGAGGGTGTCACAACCACCCCCTCCCATACACTCATCTCTGTTGCAATACCTGAGATGTACAATGAGTTAACATTCGTTAATAGTATTAATAAATGTTATCATAAATATTAGTAATTTCATCATAATTACACAGCAAAATATATCATTCAGTTTAAAAATAAAATACTATATCATTCAGTTTAAAAATAAAATACAATGATCAAAATGAGGAAAATGAATAGAAGTTAGTTAGTTAGTTAGTCGAGGTTCCAACTTCACAGCAACGGGTCGTCCCCATTATGCTCCATTCCCGTGCCAGCGAATATCACACAAAAATGCTCCCCACTGTCCAATGTGAAAAGTGGAATAGACGGGAGTCTCGGCAATCCAACAAGCCCGCACAGGTACACTGTGCATAATGCCGCCGTCAGAATGTCAACACAAAATTCATCCACGAATACCACAGTTCATCGTCGATGGACTCGGCAGTCAGCAGAAAGACCTCATTGACCCGGGTTTTCTCACATAGCTCGGTCTCTTATCACAGGGCGACCCGCCGAAAGTGTTGCACAAAGCACGAACTCCGCAGCTTCAGCGCCGACTCCCAGGAGTCTCCCAAAAAATGCTCTCGTGAACCGAAAGGGCAAAACAGTCAATTCAGCAACCGCCGGTAGCCATTGTTCCGAACATGCAGTTCACTGTACAGGACAGATGTAAAAGCATTCCACGCGAATTTCACAGCTCACGGTGTCGCCCACGCACTCACTCAGTAGCAGAGCGACGGAACCATGTACTACCAGTCCAAAATGAGGAAAATGCGATTGCAAACCGTAGCCACAAGCATAAACACGCCACAGGCCTTAACGGCTCAACGCCTAACCGCCATGCTGGCGACCGGAAGTCCCCACGCCCCATTGTACAAGGCCACTCTCTGCCTCGCTAAAATAATGAATAGAATTACGGTTAAAAGGTTACTTGCATGCTATTTATAGTATGTTGCATTCAACCCAGCATTTATTGGCTGTTTGTGATTTGCTAGACCCCTCTGCCGTGTGTCCACCGTGACGAGGTAAAGGAGCTTGCGTGTTCCAATGACCCCAAGAGCTATGCCGACGGTAGCACAGCTACTGGTAGGGTCACCCATGTCGGACAGGTCAAGGGAGAGGTAACCAGACGAAGAGACACACAAACCTGCTGCCTTGTAGGTAGACTGGGGACAGTCAAAGGCTAGGGAAAGCACCCTGAAAAATTCTTGTCAAAATCAGATGTACTGAGCCATGGGCTTGGCAAAGCAGTGCAATGTAACTTAATCAATCTATGATGCCACAGATTAAAATTAATCAGTATGGTGCTAACCAAGTGAAGTCCCATCAGGCGATGATAGTGCCCCTCAAGGGGGTCCCCCCATACTACTGATGGTCACCTTCCCCAGTGCTGTGGATGTCTTCAGTTGTTCTAAATGGGCCAGCTGGGATCGGGGATAACACCACAACAATGTGAGTCAAATGTCCTAGGAAACCCCCGGTAAGGTTAACCCGGTCAACAAATGCCCGCAGAAGTTGGATGTGTCAGCCTAATGGCACAAAATTGCAGCTCAGCTGTAAACAAGCACAACGCAATCATGTCCAAAAAACTCTCCAGAAGAAGATTTGCTAGAAAATTTTACGCTCTGTAGTTTGCCATTGCTCATACCACTGAAATCAACACAAAGCAGTTTGCTTCCAAATCACCAGCAACTGATTCAAATCTTCGATTCAGTGTATCCAGGAATCATGAACTACGTTTAACTAACCCCTGGGCCGTAGACAAACCAATTGATGAATAGAATTACGCTAGGAAAACAGAAATATACTAAATAAAAACTTACACACAGTCTTTTAGATAGCACAGCCAGTCAAACATAAAGAACAACAGAAACAAAGATGCAAAAGATAAGTTGTAAAAACACGTTTAACAAACTAAGTTTTAGAAAGACATTCTTCTTCTTTCGTTCGCTTGAAATATGTCTATAACTGCAAAGCTGTCTCTTGTATGAATTAAGACATTCAACAAAATAACTAACAGTTTTAAAAACACATTTAACAAACAATAGTTTTAAAAACATTTAACAAAAAACAAACAGTTTTAAAAACACATTTAACAAAAAGCAAATAGCTTTAAAAATACATTTAACAAAAAAGCAAAGTTTTAAAACATGTTTAACAAAAATCAAACAGTTTTAAAAACACATTTGACAAAATGCAAAGTTTTAAAAACATGTTTAACAAAAAACAAACAGACCCCAAAAATAACCTTTGTGAAGATAAACAGGACAACGTGATACAGAAATCAAATACAATGTGTTTGTTACAAAACCCTGTTGTCTGGAGTTGTTCATTCCTTGATTGATTGATTGATTGATTGATTGATTTAGGAACCGACATCTCAGCATTCGGGACATTCCCATAAGCGCTCCGTCCCCATCCTCAGCAGCCAGCGAAGAGTTCCAACACTAATAGTTCCAGTAGCAATCTGATTATATGTCCGTCACACCTTTCCTCTGAGCGCTGAGCGTCGGCCAGATCCCCTCGTCACTCCTCACTGCCTCATTCTTGCCAGACCATGGTGATCCATTTGCTCCTCTGAGGTGTACAGGTGCTTCCACAAGGCCACAGTGACTGCCTCCACTTCCATTCTTAAGCTGGATGTTGTGGTATCATATGCCAGGCTCTCCTGCCCCAAACATCGACCATTAGCTTTGGCTATGAAACCCCAGCCACTTCTCTCACCTCTTGACACTGAACCATCTGTGTAAATAATCACATCACTCGAGTGAGCATTGTCCTGAATTAGTTGCTGCATTTCCACTTCCGTGGCCCCTGCTGGCCACTCCCTGCACTCCCGGCTTAATGTGATTATAACTCTGCACAAATCTGGATGGAAAATACGACACACACACACATCGTGATTGTAACTGACTCAGAAAGCATGCTGACGAGGGTGAGGACGGGCAGACTTTGTGCGGAGTGGCTTGCTTCGCTTCGGAGGTCACGGGTGACAAGCATCGCCTGGATCTTTTCTCCT
This sequence comes from Cepaea nemoralis, assembly GCA_014155875.1. Lineage (NCBI taxonomy): Eukaryota > Metazoa > Mollusca > Gastropoda > Stylommatophora > Helicidae > Cepaea > Cepaea nemoralis. Next base: position 79,781 of record JACEFZ010020085.1, read on the forward strand.
GGGCATGCCGGTGTGCTGGGAAATGAACAGGCGGACAGATTGGCTGGCTCTGCAGAACTTGGTGGAGTATTGATACATGACAAGGCAGACGTGGTTGCGGCCTTGTGGGAGCACGTGCACACCTCGGAGGAGCAAATGGATTACCATGGTCTGGCAAGAATGAGACAATGAGGAGTGACGAAGGGATCTAGCCGACGCTCAACGCTCAAAGGAAAGGCGAGACGGACTTATAATCAGATTGCTACTGGTACTATTAGTGTTGGAACTCTTCGCTGGCTGCTGAGGATGGGGACGGAGCACTTATGGGAATGCCCCGAATGCTGTGATGTCGATTCCTAAATCAATCAATCAATCTAATAACATGGGGAGGACGTGGAACAAGCTGTAGGAGATGGCAACAGACAGGAGGGATAGATGGGTTGGTTGAGGGCTGATGTTCCATTGGAGGGTCAAAGGCAGAAGAAAGAAAGACATGTAAAACTGATCAAATAACCAACGTGATACTCACTGGCATTGCCTTCCATGCCGAGGATCTGCTTGTACCCGCCATGACTGAGAACTCGTAGTAAAGTCTGGGCTGTTAGGCATACCTGGTCCTGTGGGTTAGAAGCACACCATCTTGACTTCAAACACTTTATTAACCACAATCACAATGTGGACACTCTATCCACCACACACAATCACAATGTAGATACTGTATCCACCACACACAATCACAATGTGGACACTATCCACCACACACAATCACAATTTGGACACTATCCACCACACACAATCACAATGTGGACACTATCCACAAATGTGGACACTCTATCCACCACAAACAATCACAATACAGATACTGTATCCACCACACACAATCACAATGTGGACACTATCCACCACACACAATCACAATGTGGACACTGTATCCACCACACACAATCACAATGTGGACACTGTATCCACCACACACAATCACAATGTGGACACTATCCACCACACACAATCACAATGTGGACACTGTATCCACCACACACAATCACAATGTGGACACTATCCACCACACACAATCACAATGTGGACACTCTATCCACCACAAACAATCACAATACAGATACTGTATCCACCACACACAACCACAATGTGGACACTCTAATGTGGACACTATCCACCACACGCAATCACAATACAGATACTGTATCCACAACACACAATCATAATGTGGACACACTATCCACCACACACAATCACAATGCAGACAGTATCCACCACACACAATCACAATGCGGACACTGTATCCACCACACACAATCACAATGCGGACACTGTATCCACCACACACAATCACAATGCAGACACTGATCCACCATACACAATCACAATGCAGACACTATATCCACCACACACAATCACAATGCAGACACTGATCCACCACACACAATCACAATGCGGACACTGTATCCACCACACACAATCACAATGCAGACACTGATCCACCACACACAATCACAATGCAGACACTGATCCACCACACACAATCACAATGCAGACACTGTATCCACCACACACAATCACAATGCGGACACTGATCCACCACACACAATCACAATGCGGACACTGTATCCACCACACACAATCACAATGTGGACACTGTATCCACCACACACAATCACAATGCAGACACTGATCCACCACACACAATCACAATGTGGACACTATCCACCACACACAACCACAATGTGGACACTTATCCACCACACACAATCACAATGCAGACACTGTAGCCACCACACACAATCACAATGTGGACACTATCCACCACACACAATCACAATGCAGACACTGTATCCACCACACACAATCACAATGTGGACACTATCCACCACACACAATCACAATGTGGACAATATCCACCACACACAATCACAATGTGGACACTATCCACCACACACAATCACAATGCAGACACTATCCACCACACACAATCACAATGCAGACACTATCCACCACACACAATCACAATGTGGACACTATCCACCACACACAATCACAATGTGGACACTATCCACCACACACAATCACAATGTGGACACTATCCACCACACACAATCACAATGTGGACACTATCCACCACACACAATCACAATGTGGACACTATCCACCACACACAATCACAATGTGGACACTATCCACCACACACAATCACAATGTGGACACTATCCAACACACACAATCACAATGTGGACACTATCCACCACACACAATCACAATGTGGACACTATCCACCACACACAATCACAATGTGGACACTATCCACCACACACAATCACAATGTGGACACTATCCACAACACACAATCACAATGTGGACACTCTATCCACCACACACAATCACATGAACAGTGAAGGTAAGGTTGGGCTCTCAAGTGACATCAACATCATTAAGTGAGATATGTTGTGTTGTTACACCAAGTTATGGAAAACCCTACCAATAGCTGTACTACCATTTGAATAACTCGTGGAACTATTGCCCCTCTATTGTTACAGGGATATGTGAATATGAGGGTTACACAACTTCAGTTTTGAGGGTTGTGAACCTTTCTGGAAAACACTGTGTGAACATTGTGAGCATGTTCATGTTCATTGCTCTGACCATTTCTGCCTTATCACGGACCAATACCCCACCCAACAGCACAGACCTAGCCAATCACCACCCACCAGCATAGGCCTAGCCAATTACCACCCAACAGCACAGACCTAGCCAATCACCACCCACCAGCATAGGCCTAGCCAATTACCACCCAACAGCACAGACCTAGCCAATCACCACCCAACAGCACAGACCTAGCCAATCACCACCCACCAGCATAGGCCTAGCCAATTACCACCCAACAGTGCAGACCCAGCCAATCTGTCCACCTGCTTGTTTCCCACCACCAGCATGTCCTGGGGAACAAATCCAATAGGTGATCCCTATCTTTGATTGGTTTAATTGAAGCATCCCACTCTGCACGAAGCATACATGTCTTCACTTTTCTCAGCATGAGGGTACGTTACAATTACAACATGTGTGCGTGTTGGTCCTCCAGCCAGCGGAATACCACTGTGACTTCCCCCACCTCCATTCTCAGACTAAATGTCATGGCATCACATGTCAGGCGCTCCTGAATTAAACACCATCCATTAACCCTTGCTATGAACCCCCAAGGATTTCTTGTACCTCTGAGCACAGAGCCATGCATGTAGATGATTACATCGCCTGATCAACTGTTGTACCTCCCAGTCAGTGCAGCTTGCTGGCTATTCCCTGCATTCTCAGTCCAATGTAATTATGACCCTGCACTATCATTCTGACACACTCCTCTACTCTCCCAATATCCTCAAGCATATACACTTCTCTGGTTGTATCCTCTGCCTAAGCCATCCATGATTTTCCTGCAAACAGCCGGTGGCCCTTATCTGTGTCCAGAGCTTCATCTAGGGTGTGTTTCAATCACCTATCTTCCTAGTGGTTAAACATTCACCAAACCCTCTCTAGCCAGAACCTGACAAACATGACAGGTCTCTAGTTTTCCATCAAGAAACTTAAAAATAAGTCAATCCTGTCCTAGCCTGCTGTAGGAAATAGAAACCAATACTAGAAATCGAAGCCTGCCATGAACAAGGTTTCATGACCAGACACAGCGTGCATCTGTCACCAAAAGTTCTATGGGTGCACAGAATTACCTTGCAATTAGTTTCAGTCTAGTCTCACAATTGTTTCAGTGGGCTTGTTGTTTCTAAGTAAAGTTCGTTCATTTTCTCTTTCACTTCTGAGCCTGCAACTCTGCCTCTCTTACTGACTCTATTCTTCCATTTCCTTCTGTATGTTTTCCTTGCTGTATGTTTTAATTTCTGCCCACATTTCTTTTTGTTTCTAATCTTGTTGTCTCTATTGACCTGACTTATCCTTACCTTTCCTTTGATGCATCTTTTATTGTTTATGTGTCTCTCTCTTCCCCCCCCCCCTCAAATTCTTCTACCCTAGAGACTTCCAGTAGAGTACTGGCCTACAATCAAGAATGTCACACCCTTTGCAGATGTAGACCAGTTGATAGTTGTCTGGATGTGGGCTGATGTCTGTCTACTGTGTGAGAACAATTACTTGGATGTTGGCTGATATCTGTCTACTGTGTGAGAACAATTACTTCGATGTTGGCTGATATCTGTCTACTGTGTGAGAACAGTTGTCTGGATGTTAGCTGATGTCTGTCTACTGTGTGAGAACAGTTATTTGGATGTTGGTTGATACTTTCTACTGTGTGAGAACAGTTGTCTGGATGTTGGCTGATGTCTGTCTACTGTGTGAGAACAGTTGTCTGGTTGTGGGCTGATGTCTGTCTACTGTGTGAGAACAGTTGTCTGGATGTTAGCTGATGTCTGTCTACTGTGTGAGAACAGTTATTTGGATGTTGGTTGATACTTTCTACTGTGTGAGAACAGTTGTCTGATGTCTGTCTACTGTGTGAGAACAGTTGTCTGGATGTGGGCTGATGTCTGTCTACTGTGTGAGAACAGTTGTCTGGATGTTAGCTGATGTCTGTCTACTGTGTGAGAACAGTTGTCTGGATGTTAGCTGATGTCTGTCTACTGTGTGAGAACAGTTGTCTGGATGTGGGCTGATGTCTGTCTACTGTGTGAGAACAGTTGTCTGTGTGAGATAGCCAGCCTCTGACCAAACCTCCTTAGTATTTTTAAGACACGCACAGAGGTCCACAGTGTTACTGTTCTTTATTTTTCCATTGGAGTCCCAGTAACAAACAGGCCATTCACAAATGCTAAACCCAGACACTTACAAACACAAGGAACATGAGCTGAAGTCACACAGAAACTCAACTCAGCTGTTTCAGTCAAAGCAAATAGGTCAGGACATGCATGAAATGGAACAGAAAGCAGCTGGAAGCAAACACAGCACATACACAGGACTTTTCCGAGAAAACTCTTCTTTCTGTTTCATAATAGTTTAGGCTACACAAGACAGACATAATTGTAAGCTGCCCACTTTCAGTTTGTGTATAATGAAACTGAACTACATGACACCTAGGAAAGTAGTGTAGTTCTTCTTCTTCTTCGTTCATCCAGAGTTTTTTTTCGGACGTGATTGCGTTGTGCATGTTTACAGCAGAGCTGCGTTCTTGCGCCGTTAGGCCGACACATCCGACTTCTGCGGGCATTTGTTGACCAGGTTAACCTTCCCGGGGGTAGTGTAGTTCAGTGAGGGATTGTTGTGCTACAACATCCATCCACTATCATACATGACACCTAGGAAAGTAGTGTAGTTCAGTGAGGGATTGTTGTGCTACAACATCCATCCACTATCATACATGACATCTAGGAAAGTAGTGTAGTTCAGTGAGGGATTGTTGTGCTACAGCATCCATCCACTATCATACATGACACCTAGGAAAGTAGTTTAGTTCAGTGAGGGATTGTTGTGGTACAGCATCCATCCACTATCATACATGACACCTAGGAAAGTAGTGTAGTTCAGTGAGGGATTGTTGTGGTACAGCATCCATCCACTATCATACATGACACCTAGGAAAGTAGTTTAGTTTAGTGAGGGATTGTTGTGCTACAGCATCCATCCACTATCATACATGACACCTAGGAAAGTAGTGTAGTTCAGTGGTACGGCATCCATTCATTATCATACATGACACCTAGGAAAGTAGTGTAGTTCAGTGAGGGATTGTTGTGCTACAGCATCCATCCACTATTATACATGACACCTAGGAAACTAGTGTAGTTCAATGAGGGATTGTTGTGGTACAGCATCCATTCATTATCATACATGACACCTAGGAAAGTAGTGTAGTTCAGTGAGGGATTGTTGTGGTACAGCATCCATTCATTATCATACATGACACCCTCCCCCGATGTGTCTCCACCTTGACGTGGTGGGGGAGCTTGCGTGTCCCATAGACCCCGTTTGCTTGCCGATGGGTGAAAAATTACATATCGGACAGCTTATGGGATAGGGACCAGACTAAGAGAGACACAACCTGCTGCTCTGCAGGCATAGACTGAGGATAGCAGTCAAAATTTAAATGAGGTGCACAAAGGCAGAATTTCTTGGTTCGGACAAATCTCTTAAGGCTCCCTGTCGAGGGCTGTGGCTGAACGCCTCTAAGCCACAAACCCTCGGATCTTAGAGCCAGGCTGATACCCGTCTACCGGAAAATAGAAACATGATACTGAGCAAGCTACATGCTCAGGTCTGATACATGTTCGAAGGCTCCCAGCTGGGGGATATGAGAGTTTCCCGGATGAAGGGGCCTGGCCGTTTCCCGTTCACTGCTGCACGAAGGTAAGGTGCTGAGCCGGCAGCACATGTAGCCTACCTCGTGAGCGAGTACAAAAAAGTCAGAAAAGTGCCCCAGTCGAAGGGTTACGGAAACTGTCTGTATCTAACTCATAGAGAGTGTAGACAAAAGTGGAAGAATGTCTCATCAACGCGAAATGGAACGCACGGCGAGCGAACCTATTGCGTGGTCTGAAGTCCACAAGCAAAAGCTTACCGAGTGGATGTCACTCACAGTCTGACCGCCCCTGGTGTGTGATTGAGCGATCAGTGGCAAGTGGGATGCCCAACACATGGAAGTGAGGAACTAAAGCAGCCATGAGCAGGACGTGGAAACTCCTTGGGTGAGCCCAGTCTCAGAGCAATATGTGCCGGCTCTGCAATTATGGAAGCCTCCTTGGATAGCGAGATAATGCCCATGGTCTGCCCCTGCCTTCCCTTGAGGGCAGACCACGATATCGTTGATCGTCCTATCTTGACCAGCTGAGATGTGGGTGACATTACAACAGTCTAACGTGTCTCGAAACCAGAGGAAGGTTAACCTCACTAAAAAATGCCCGCCGGAAGTCGGAAGTGTCGTCCTACGGGTGGCAAACTAAAAATTGACACTACGCATTTACGTCCGAGTGAAATGTCTCGTCCGAATGTCTCCAGTGCTAGGAACAGCTCTGACTACCTAGTTTCCGAATGCCGCTCTTGTTCGGAACAGCTCTGACTAGGTAGTTTTCCGAATGTCCGCCGTGCCTGGAACAGCTCTGATGGGTACAGGGACAAGCACATGTCCGAAAACTCGCTTAGTGGAAACCAACCGCAGAGCTGACTGGTTTGTGCAGGAACGGCCCAGGGCGAGCGAAATGCCCAATATACTGAAGTGAGGAATTAAAACAGCCATGAGCAGGACGTGACGATTCCCTCGGTAAACCCAGCACCAGAGCGTTATGTGCCGGCTCTGCAATTATGGAAGCCACCCAAGATGGCGGAAAATGCTATGGACTGTCCCTGCCTTCACTTGAGGGATGACCGTGTAGTCTTCGACTGTTCCAACTAGACCAGCTGAGATGTGGACGGTACCACAAAAGTGAGAGTCTCCCAGGATTGCTAACCTGGCCAAAAATGCACGCTAAAAGTCGGATGTGTTGGCCTTAGGGTTTCGACCCGAGGGTGCCTAACCAGACACACCGCAATCACATCTGAAAAAATCACTCCGGATGAACGCAAAGAAGAAGATACATGACACCTAGGAAAGTAGTGTAGTTCAGTGAGGGATTGTTGTGGTACAGCTTCCATTCATTATCATACATGACACCTAGGAAAGTAGTGTAGTTCAGTGAGGGATTGTTGTGGTACAGCATCCATTCATTATCATACATGACACCTAGGAAAGTAGTGTAGTTCAGTGGTGGATTGTTGTGCTACAGCATCCATTCATTATCATACAAGACACCTAGGAAAGTAGTGTAGTTCAGTGGTACAGCATCCATTCATTATCATACATGACACCTAGGAAAGTAGTGTAGTTCAGTGAGGGATTGTTGTGGTACAGCATCCACCCACTATCATACATGACACCTAGGAAAGTAGTGTAGTTCAGTGAGGGATTGTTGTGGTACAGCATCCATCCACTATCATACATGACACCTAGGAAAGTAGTGTAGTTCAGTGAGGGATTGTTGTGGTACAGCATCCATTCATTATCATACATGACACCTAGGAAACTAGTGTAGTTCAGTGAGGGATTGTTGTGCTACAGCATCCATCCACTATCATACATGACACCCAGGAAACTAGTGTAGTTCAGTGAGGGATTGTTGTGGTACAGCTTCCATTCATTATCATACATGACACCTAGAAAAGTAGTGTAGTTCAGTGAGGGATTTTTGTGCTACAGCATCCATCCACTATCATACATGACACCCAGGAAACTAGTGTAGTTCAGTGAGGGATTGTTGTGGTACAGCATCCATTCATTATCATACATGACACCTAGGAAAGTAGTGTAGTTCAGTGAGGGATTGTTGTGGTACAGCATCCATTCATTATCATACATGACACCTAGGAAAGTAGTGTAGTTCAGTGAGGGATTGTTTGTGGTACAGCATCCATTCATTATCATACATGACACCTAGGAAAGTAGTGTAGTTCAGTGAGGGATTGTTGTGGTACAGCATCCATTCATTATCATACATGACACCTAGGAAAGTAGTGTAGTTCAGTGAGGGATTGTTGTGGTACAGCTTCCATTCATTATCATACATGACACCTAGGAAAGTAGTGTAGTTCAGTGAGGGATTGTTGTGGTACAGCTTCCATTCATTATCATACATGACACCTAGGAAAGTAGTGTAGTTCAGTGAGGGATTGTTGTGCTACAGCATCCATCCACTATCATACATGACACCTAGGAAAGTAGTTTAGTTTAGTGAGGGATTGTTTGCGGTACAGCATCCATCCACTATCATACATGACACCTAGGAAAGTAGTGTAGTTCAGTGAAGGATTGTTGTGGTACAGCATCCATCCACTATCATACATGACACCTAGGAAAGTAGTTTAGTTCGTGAGGGATTGTTGTGGTACAGCATCCATCCACTATCATACATGACATCTAGGAAAATAGTTCAGTGGTATAGCACCCATTCACTATCATACATGACACCTAGGAAACTAGTGTAGTTCAGTGAGGGATTGTTGTGGTAGAGCATCCATCCACTATCATACATGAAAGATAGGAAAGTAGTGTAGTTCAGTGAGGGATTGTTGTGCTACAGCATCCATCCACTATCATACATGCCATCTAGGAAAGTAGTGTAGTTCAGTGAGGGATGGTTGTGGTACAGTATCCATCCACTATCATACATGACACCTAGGAAAGTAGTGTAGTTCAGTGAGGGATTGTTGTGGTACAGTATCCATCCACTATCATAAATGACACCCAGGAAAGTAGTTTAGTTTAGTGAGGGATTATTGTGGTACAGCATCCATCCACTATCATACATGACACCTAGTGTTGTTCAGTGAGGGATTGTTGTGCTACAGCATCCATCCACTATCATACATGACACCTAGGAAACTAGTGTAGTTCAGTGAGGGATTGTTGTGCTACAGCATCCATTCATTATCATACATGACACCTAGGAAAGTAGTGTAGTTCAGTGAGGGATTGTTGTGGTACAGCAACCATCCACTATCATACATGACATCTAGAAAAGTAGTGTAGTTCAGTGCTACAGCATCCATCCACTATCATACATGACACCTAGGAAAGTAGTGTAGTTCAGTGAGGGATTGTTGTGGTACAGCATCCATCCACTATCATACATGACACCTAGGAAAGTAGTTTAGTTTGTGAGGGATTGTTGTGGTACAGCATCCATCCACTATCATACATGACACCCAGGAAAGTAGTGTAGTTCAGTGAGGGGTTGTTGTGCTACAGCATCCATTCATTATCATAGATGACACCTAGGAAAGTAGTTTAGCTCAGTGAGGGATTGTTGTGGTACAGCATCCATCCACTATCATACATGACACCTAGGAAAGTAGTGTAGTTCAGTGAGGGATTGTTGTGGTACAGCATCCATCCACTATCATACATGACACCTAGGAAAGTAGTTTAGTTTGTGAGGGATTGTTGTGGTACAGCATCCATCCACTATCATATATGACACCCAGGAAAGTAGTGTAGTTCAGTGAGGGGTTGTTGTGCTACAGCATCCAGTCATTATCATAGATGACACCTAGGAAAGTAGTTTAGCTCAGTGAGGGATTGTTGTGGTACAGCATCCATCCACTATCATACATGACACCTAGGAAAGTAGTGTAGTTCAGTGAGGGATTGTTGTGGTACAGCATCCATCCACTATCATACATGACACCTAGGAAAGTAGTTTAGTTTAGTGAGGGATTGTTGTGGTACAGCTTCCATCCACTATCATACATAACACCTAGGAAAGTAGTGTAGTTCAGTGAGGGATTGTTGTGGTACAGCATCCATTCATTATCATACATGACACCTAGGAAAGTAGTGTAGTTCAGTGAGGGATTGTTGTGGTACAGCTTCCATTCATTATCATACATGACACCTAGAAAAGTAGTGTAGTTCAGTGAGGGATTTTTGTGCTACAGCATCCATCCACTATCATACATGACACCCAGGAAACTAGTGTAGTTCAGTGAGGGATTGTTGTGGTACAGCATCCATTCATTATCATACATGACACCTAGGAAAGTAGTGTAGTTCAGTGAGGGATTGTTGTGGTACAGAATCCATTCATTATCATACATGACACCTAGGAAAGTAGTGTAGTTCAGTGAGGGATTGTTGTGGTACAGCATCCATTCATTATCATACATGACACCTAGGAAAGTAGTGTAGTTCAGTGAGGGATTGTTGTGGTACAGCATCCATTCATTATCATACATGACACCTAGGAAAGTAGTGTAGTTCAGTGAGGGATTGTTGTGGTACAGCTTCCATTCATTATCATACATGACACCTAGGAAAGTAGTGTAGTTCAGTGAGGGATTGTTGTGGTACAGCTTCCATTCATTATCATACATGACACCTAGGAAAGTAGTGTAGTTCAGTGAGGGATTGTTGTGCTACAGCATCCATCCACTATCATACATGACACCTAGGAAAGTAGTTTAGTTTAGTGAGGGATTGTTGCGGTACAGCATCCATCCACTATCATACATGACACCTAGGAAAGTAGTGTAGTTCAGTGAAGGATTGTTGTGGTACAGCATCCATCCACTATCATATATGACACCTAGGAAAGTAGTTTAGTTCGTGAGGGATTGTTGTGGTACAGCATCCATCCACTATCATACATGACATCTAGGAACATAGTTCAGTGGTATAGCACACCATTCACTATCATACATGACACCTAGGAAACTAGTGTAGTTCAGTGAGGGATTGTTGTGGTAGAGCATCCATCCACTATCATACATGAAAGATAGGAAAGTAGTGTAGTTCAGTGAGGGATTGTTGTGCTACAGCATCCATCCACTATCATACATGCCATCTAGGAAAGTAGTGTAGTTCAGTGAGGGATGGTTGTGGTACAGTATCCATCCACTATCATACATGACACCTAGGAAAGTAGTGTAGTTCAGTGAGGGATTGTTGTGGTACAGTATCCATCCACTATCATAAATGACACCCAGGAAAGTAGTTTAGTTTAGTGAGGGATTATTGTGGTACAGCATCCATCCACTATCATACATGACACCTAGTGTTGTTCAGTGAGGGATTGTTGTGCTACAGCATCCATCCACTATCATACATGACACCTAGGAAACTAGTGTAGTTCAGTGAGGGATTGTTGTGCTACAGCATCCATTCATTATCATACATGACACCTAGGAAAGTAGTGTAGTTCAGTGAGGGATTGTTGTGGTACAGCAACCATCCACTATCATACATGACATCTAGAAAAGTAGTGTAGTTCAGTGCTACAGCATCCATCCACTATCATACATGACACCTAGGAAAGTAGTGTAGTTCAGTGAGGGATTGTTGTGGTACAGCATCCATCCACTATCATACATGACACCTAGGAAAGTAGTTTAGTTTGTGAGGGATTGTTGTGGTACAGCATCCATCCACTATCATACATGACACCCAGGAAAGTAGTGTAGTTCAGTGAGGGGTTGTTGTGCTACAGCATCCATTCATTATCATAGATGACACCTAGGAAAGTAGTTTAGCTCAGTGAGGGATTGTTGTGGTACAGCATCCATCCACTATCATACATGACACCTAGGAAAGTAGTGTAGTTCAGTGAGGGATTGTTGTGGTACAGCATCCATCCACTATCATACATGACACCTAGGAAAGTAGTTTAGTTTGTGAGGGATTGTTGTGGTACAGCATCCATCCACTATCATATATGACACCCAGGAAAGTAGTGTAGTTCAGTGAGGGGTTGTTGTGCTACAGCATCCAGTCATTATCATAGATGACACCTAGGAAAGTAGTTTAGCTCAGTGAGGGATTGTTGTGGTACAGCATCCATCCACTATCATACATGACACCTAGGAAAGTAGTGTAGTTCAGTGAGGGATTGTTGTGGTACAGCATCCATTCATTATCATACATGACACCTAGGAAAGTAGTGTAGTTCAGTGAGGGATTGTTGTGGTACAGCTTCCATTCATTATCATACATGACACCTAGGAAAGTAGTGTAGTTCAGTGAGGGATTGTTGTGCTACAGCATCCATCCACTATCATACATGACACCTAGGAAAGTAGTTTAGTTTAGTGAGGGATTGTTGCGGTACAGCATCCATCCACTATCATACATGACACCTAGGAAAGTAGTGTAGTTCAGTGAAGGATTGTTGTGGTACAGCATCCATCCACTATCATATATGACACCTAGGAAAGTAGTTTAGTTCGTGAGGGATTGTTGTGGTACAGCATCCATCCACTATCATACATGACATCTAGGAACATAGTTCAGTGGTATAGCACCCATTCACTATCATACATGACACCTAGGAAACTAGTGTAGTTCAGTGAGGGATTGTTGTGGTAGAGCATCCATCCACTATCATACATGAAAGATAGGAAAGTAGTGTAGTTCAGTGAGGGATTGTTGTGCTACAGCATCCATCCACTATCATACATGCCATCTAGGAAAGTAGTGTAGTTCAGTGAGGGATGGTTGTGGTACAGTATCCATCCACTATCATACATGACACCTAGGAAAGTAGTGTAGTTCAGTGAGGGATTGTTGTGGTACAGTATCCATCCACTATCATAAATGACACCCAGGAAAGTAGTTTAGTTTAGTGAGGGATTATTGTGGTACAGCATCCATCCACTATCATACATGACACCTAGTGTTGTTCAGTGAGGGATTGTTGTGCTACAGCATCCATCCACTATCATACATGACACCTAGGAAACTAGTGTAGTTCAGTGAGGGATTGTTGTGCTACAGCATCCATTCATTATCATACATGACACCTAGGAAAGTAGTGTAGTTCAGTGAGGGATTGTTGTGGTACAGCAACCATCCACTATCATACATGACATCTAGAAAAGTAGTGTAGTTCAGTGCTACAGCATCCATCCACTATCATACATGACACCTAGGAAAGTAGTGTAGTTCAGTGAGGGATTGTTGTGGTACAGCATCCATCCACTATCATACATGACACCTAGGAAAGTAGTTTAGTTTGTGAGGGATTGTTGTGGTACAGCATCCATCCACTATCATACATGACACCCAGGAAAGTAGTGTAGTTCAGTGAAAGGTTGTTGTGCTACAGCATCCATTCATTATCATAGATGACACCTAGGAAAGTAGTTTAGCTCAGTGAGGGATTGTTGTGGTACAGCATCCATCCACTATCATACATGACACCTAGGAAAGTAGTGTAGTTCAGTGAGGGATTGTTGTGGTACAGCATCCATCCACTATCATACATGACACCTAGGAAAGTAGTTTAGTTTGTGAGGGATTGTTGTGGTACAGCATCCATCCACTATCATATATGACACCCAGGAAAGTAGTGTAGTTCAGTGAGGGGTTGTTTGTGCTACAGCATCCAGTCCATTATCATAGATGACACCTAGGAAAGTAGTTTAGCTCAGTGAGGGATTGTTGTGGTACAGCATCCATCCACTATCATACATGACACCTAGGAAAGTAGTGTAGTTCAGTGAGGGATTGTTGTGGTACAGTATCCATCCACTATCATAAATGACACCCAGGAAAGTAGTTTAGTTTAGTGAGGGATTATTGTGGTACAGCATCCATCCACTATCATACATGACACCTAGTGTTGTTCAGTGAGGGATTGTTGTGCTACAGCATCCATCCACTATCATACATGACACCTAGGAAACTAGTGTAGTTCAGTGAGGGATTGTTGTGCTACAGCATCCATTCATTATCATACATGACACCTAGGAAAGTAGTGTAGTTCAGTGAGGGATTGTTGTGGTACAGCAACCATCCACTATCATACATGACATCTAGAAAAGTAGTGTAGTTCAGTGCTACAGCATCCATCCACTATCATACATGACACCTAGGAAAGTAGTGTAGTTCAGTGAGGGATTGTTGTGGTACAGCATCCATCCACTATCATACATGACACCTAGGAAAGTAGTTTAGTTTGTGAGGGATTGTTGTGGTACAGCATCCATCCACTATCATACATGACACCCAGGAAAGTAGTGTAGTTCAGTGAGGGGTTGTTGTGCTACAGCATCCATTCATTATCATAGATGACACCTAGGAAAGTAGTTTAGCTCAGTGAGGGATTGTTGTGGTACAGCATCCATCCACTATCATACATGACACCTAGGAAAGTAGTGTAGTTCAGTGAGGGATTGTTGTGGTACAGCATCCATCCACTATCATACATGACACCTAGGAAAGTAGTTTAGTTTGTGAGGGATTGTTGTGGTACAGCATCCATCCACTATCATATATGACACCCAGGAAAGTAGTGTAGTTCAGTGAGGGGTTGTTGTGCTACAGCATCCAGTCATTATCATAGATGACACCTAGGAAAGTAGTTTAGCTCAGTGAGGGATTGTTGTGGTACAGCATCCATCCACTATCATACATGACACCTAGGAAGTAGTGTAGTTCAGTGAGGGATTGTTGTGGTACAGCATCCATTCATTATCATACATGACACCTAGGAAAGTAGTGTAGTTCAGTGAGGGATTGTTGTGGTACAGCTTCCATTCATTATCATACATGACACCTAGGAAAGTAGTGTAGTTCAGTGAGGGATTGTTGTGCTACAGCATCCATCCACTATCATACATGACACCTAGGAAAGTAGTTTAGTTTAGTGAGGGATTGTTGCGGTACAGCATCCATCACTATCATACATGACACCTAGGAAAGTAGTGTAGTTCAGTGAAGGATTGTTGTGGTACAGCATCCATCCACTATCATATATGACACCTAGGAAAGTAGTTTAGTTCGTGAGGGATTGTTGTGGTACAGCATCCATCCACTATCATACATGACATCTAGGAACATAGTTCAGTGGTATAGCACCCATTCACTATCATACATGACACCTAGGAAACTAGTGTAGTTTCAGTGAGGGATTGTTGTGGTAGAGCATCCATCCACTATCATACATGAAAGATAGGAAAGTAGTGTAGTTCAGTGAGGGATTGTTGTGCTACAGCATCCATCCACTATCATACATGCCATCTAGGAAAGTAGTGTAGTTCAGTGAGGGATGGTTGTGGTACAGTATCCATCCACTATCATACATGACACCTAGGAAAGTAGTGTAGTTCAGTGAGGGATTGTTGTGGTACAGTATCCATCCACTATCATAAATGACACCCAGGAAAGTAGTTTAGTTTAGTGAGGGATTATTGTGGTACAGCATCCATCCACTATCATACATGACACCTAGTGTTGTTCAGTGAGGGATTGTTGTGCTACAGCATCCATCCACTATCATACATGACACCTAGGAAACTAGTGTAGTTCAGTGAGGGATTGTTGTGCTACAGCATCCATTCATTATCATACATGACACCTAGGAAAGTAGTGTAGTTCAGTGAGGGATTGTTGTGGTACAGCAACCATCCACTATCATACATGACATCTAGAAAAGTAGTGTAGTTCAGTGCTACAGCATCCATCCACTATCATACATGACACCTAGGAAAGTAGTGTAGTTCAGTGAGGGATTGTTGTGGTACAGCATCCATCCACTATCATACATGACACCTAGGAAAGTAGTTTAGTTTGTGAGGGATTGTTGTGGTACAGCATCCATCCACTATCATACATGACAACCCAGGAAAGTAGTGTAGTTCAGTGAAAGGTTGTTGTGCTACAGCATCCATTCATTATCATAGATGACACCTAGGAAAGTAGTTTAGCTCAGTGAGGGATTGTTGTGGTACAGCATCCATCCACTATCATACATGACACCTAGGAAAGTAGTGTAGTTCAGTGAGGGATTGTTGTGGTACAGCATCCATCCACTATCATACATGACACCTAGGAAAGTAGTTTAGTTTGTGAGGGATTGTTGTGGTACAGCATCCATCCACTATCATATATGACACCCAGGAAAGTAGTGTAGTTCAGTGAGGGGTTGTTGTGCTACAGCATCCAGTCATTATCATAGATGACACCTAGGAAAGTAGTTTAGCTCAGTGAGGGATTGTTGTGGTACAGCATCCATCCACTATCATACATGACACCTAGGAAAGTAGTGTAGTTCAGTGAGGGATTGTTGTGGTACAGCATCCATCCACTATCATACATGACACCTAGGAAAGTAGTTTAGTTTAGTGAGGGATTGTTGTGGTACAGCTTCCATCCACTATCATACATAACACCTAGGAAAGTAGTGTAGTTCAGTGAGGGATTGTTGTGGTACAGCATCCATTCATTATCATACATGACACCTAGGAAAGTAGTGTAGTTCAGTGAGGGATTGTTGTGGTACAGCTTCCATTCATTATCATACATGACACCTAGGAAAGTAGTGTAGTTCAGTGAGGGATTGTTGTGGTACAGCTTCCATTCATTATCATACATGACACCTAGGAAAGTAGTGTAGTTCAGTGAGGGATTGTTGTGCTACAGCATCCATCCACTATCATACATGACACCTAGGAAAGTAGTGTAGTTCAGTGAGGGATTGTTGTGGTACAGCATCCATCCACTATCATACATGACACCTAGGAAAGTAGTGTAGTTCAGTGAGGCATTGTTGTGCTACAGCATCCATCCACTATCATACATGACACCTAGGAAAGTAGTGTAGTTCAGTGAGGGATTGTTGTGGTACAGCATCCATCCACTATCATACATGACACCTAGGAAAGTAGTTTAGTTCGTGAGGGATTTTTGTGGTACAGCATCCATCCACTATCATACATGACATCTAGGAAAATAGTTCAGTGGTATAGCACCCATTCACTATCATACATGACACCTAGGAAACTAGTGTAGTTCAGTGAGGGATTGTTGTGGTACAGCATCCATCCACTATCATACATGACACCTAGGAAAGTAGTGTAGTTCAGTGAGGGATTGTTGTGGTACAGCATCCATTCATTATCATACATGACACCTAGGAAAGTAGTGTAGTTCAGTGAGGGATTGTTGTGGTACAGCATCCATTCATTATCATACATGACACCTAGGAAAGTAGTGTAGTTCAGTGAGGGATTGTTGTGGTACAGCATCCATTCATTATCATACATGACACCTAGGAAAGTAGTGTAGTTCAGTGAGGGATTGTTGTGGTACAGCTTCCATTCATTATCATACATGACACCTAGGAAAGTAGTGTAGTTCAGTGAGGGATTGTTGTGGTACAGCTTCCATTCATTATCATACATGACACCTAGGAAAGTAGTGTAGTTCAGTGAGGGATTGTTGTGCTACAGCATCCATCCACTATCATACATGACACCTAGGAAAGTAGTTTAGTTTAGTGAGGGATTGTTGCGGTACAGCATCCATCCACTATCATACATGACACCTAGGAAAGTAGTGTAGTTCAGTGAGGCATTGTTGTGGTACAGCATCCATCCACTATCATATATGACACCTAGGAAAGTAGTTTAGTTCGTGAGGGATTGTTGTGGTACAGCATCCATCCACTATCATACATGACATCTAGGAACATAGTTCAGTGGTATAGCACCCATTCACTATCATACATGACACCTAGGAAACTAGTGTAGTTCAGTGAGGGATTGTTGTGGTAGAGCATCCATCCACTATCATACATGAAAGATAGGAAAGTAGTGTAGTTCAGTGAGGGATTGTTGTGCTACAGCATCCATCCACTATCATACATGCAATCTAGGAAAGTAGTGTAGTTCAGTGAGGGATGGTTGTGGTACAGTATCCATCCACTATCATACATGACACCTAGGAAAGTAGTGTAGTTCAGTGAGGGAGTGTTGTGGTACAGTATCCATCCACTATCATAAATGACACCCAGGAAAGTAGTTTAGTTTAGTGAGGGATTATTGTGGTACAGCATCCATCCACTATCATACATGACACCTAGTGTTGTTCAGTGAGGGATTGTTGTGCTACAGCATCCATCCACTATCATACATGACACCTAGGAAACTAGTGTAGTTCAGTGAGGGATTGTTGTGCTACAGCATCCATTCATTATCATACATGACACCTAGGAAAGTAGTGTAGTTCAGTGAGGGATTGTTGTGGTACAGCAACCATCCACTATCATACATGACATCTAGAAAAGTAGTGTAGTTCAGTGCTACAGCATCCATCCACTATCATACATGACACCTAGGAAAGTAGTGTAGTTCAGTGAGGGATTGTTGTGGTACAGCATCCATCCACTATCATATATGACACCTAGGAAAGTAGTTTAGTTTGTGAGGGATTGTTGTGGTACAGCATCCATCCACTATCATACATGACACCCAGGAAAGTAGTGTAGTTCAGTGAGGGGTTGTTGTGCTACAGCATCCATTCATTATCATAGATGACACCTAGGAAAGTAGTTTAGCTCAGGTGAGGGATTGTTGTGGTACAGCATCCATCCACTATCATACATGACACCTAGGAAAGTAGTGTAGTTCAGTGAGGGATTGTTGTGGTACAGCATCCATCCACTATCATACATGACACCTAGGAAAGTAGTTTAGTTTGTGAGGGATTGTTGTGGTACAGCATCCATCCACTATCATATATGACACCCAGGAAAGTAGTGTAGTTCAGTGAGGGGTTGTTGTGCTACAGCATCCATTCATTATCATAGATGACACCTAGGAAAGTAGTTTAGCTCAGTGAGGGATTGTTGTGGTACAGCATCCATCCACTATCATACATGACACCTAGGAAAGTAGTGTAGTTCAGTGAGGGATTGTTGTGGTACAGCATCCATCCACTATTATACATGACACCTAGGAAAGTAGTTTAGTTTAGTGAGGGATTGTTGTGGTACAGCTTCCATCCACTATCATACATAACACCTAGGAAAGTAGTGTAGTTCAGTGAGGGATTATTGTGGTACAGCATCCATTCATTATCATACATGACACCTAGGAAAGTAGTGTAGTTCAGTGAGGGATTGTTGTGGTACAGCTTCCATTCATTATCATACATGACACCTAGGAAAGTAGTGTAGTTCAGTGAGGGATTGTTGTGGTACAGCTTCCATTCATTATCATACATGACACCTAGGAAAGTAGTGTAGTTCAGTGAGGGATTGTTGTGCTACAGCATCCATCCACTATCATACATGACACCTAGGAAAGTAGTGTAGTTCAGTGAGGGATTGTTGTGGTACAGCATCCATCCACTATCATACATGACACCTAGGAAAGTAGTGTAGTTCAGTGAGGCATTGTTGTGCTACAGCATCCATCCACTATCATACATGACACCTAGGAAAGTAGTGTAGTTCAGTGAGGGATTGTTGTGGTACAGCATCCATCCACTATCATACATGACATCTAGGAAAATAGTTCAGTGGTATAGCACCCATTCACTATCATACATGACACCTAGGAAACTAGTGTAGTTCAGTGAGGGATTGTTGTGGTACAGCATCCATTCACTATCATACATGACACCCAGGAAAGTAGTGTAGTTCAGTGAGGGATTATTGTGGTACAGCATCCATCCACTATCATAAATGACACCCAGGAAACTAGTGTAGTTCAGTGAGGGATTGTTGGGGTACAGCATCCATCCATTATCATACATGACACCCAGGAAAGTAGTGTAGTTCAGTGAGGGATTATTGTGGTACAGCATCCATCCACTATTATAAATGACACCCAGGAAAATAGTTTAGTTCAGTGAGGGATTATTGTGGTACAGCATCCATCCACTATCATACATGACACCTAGTGTTGTTCAGTGAGGGATTGTTGTGCTACAGCATCCATCCACTATCATACATGACACCTAGGAAACTAGTGTAGTTCAGTGAGGGATTGTTGTCGTACAGCATCCATTCATTATCATACATGACACCTAGGAAAGTAGTGTAGTTCAGTGAGGGATTGTTGTGGTACAGCAAGCATCCACTATCATACATGACATCTAGAAAAGTAGTGTAGTTCAGTGCTACAGCATCCATCCACTATCATACATGACACCAAGGAAAGTAGTGTAGTTCAGTGAGGGATTGTTGTGGTACAGCATCCATCCACTATCATACATGACACCTAGGAAAGTAGTTTAGTTTGTGAGGGATTGTTGTGGTACAGCATCCATCCACTATCATACATGACATCTAGGAAAATAGTTCAGTGGTATAGCACCCATCCACTATCATACATGACACCCAGGAAAGTAGTGTAGTTCAGTGAGGGATTGTTGTGCTACAGCATCCATCCACTATCATACATGACACCTAGGAAAGTAGTTTAGTTCAGTGAGGGACTGTTGTGGTACAGCATTCATCCACTATCATACATGACACCCAGGAAAGTAGTGTAGTTCAGTGAGGGGTTGTTGTGCTACAGCATGCGTTCATTATCATAGATGACACCTAGGAAAGTAGTTTAGTTCAGTGAGGGATTGTTGTGGTACAGCATCCATCCACTATCATACATGACACCTAGGAAAGTAGTGTAGTTCAGTGAGGGATTGTTGTGGTACAGCATCCATCCACTATCATACATGACATCTAGGAGTTCAGTGGTATAGCACCCATTCACTATCATACATGACACCTAGGAAAGTAGTGTAGTTCAGTGAGGGATTGTTGTGCTACATGCCATATACCTGGATCAGGCTATGGTTTGTAAGACACACTTTGCACGGCATTAGTTTAAAAATAATGAATAAGTGTGCAAGACGTTTTGGTGCAAGCACGAAAAACGTCACGATAAAGGCAGTTAGACTTGAGCCGGCGTCCAGGTCGGACGTGGCTGCTTGTCACTACAGCACGGCTAACACTATGCCGCTTTAGTTAGAATAATGTGTTGTGAAGTATAGTTGTAACATTTCTGTGGAGCGACTGCGTTGTCAAGAATTGTCGTATTAAAGTGGATTTGTGTGAAGAAGACTATCCAGTGTCATCTTATAAAAGGTTTGAGTTTTCCGTGGCCGATTTTGGTTTTTCACTTGTTCATCTAACAAACAAGGAGGACTGGAAGGTATTTAATAATAATATATATTATTAACCCCGCCGCAACCTTCCCGCTCCTTGGCAATGGGGACTTATGTTCCGGTTATTGTGAATCCTTTGGACTAAGTGTTAAGGCACCGCAAAAGAAATATGCCATTTGCTTCAATGTTACATTATCGATTGCACGCCGATGCAGCTGCGCATCTCATTCTCGTATGCACACCAGGAACTACCACTGCTGAACAGGAAACCAGAAGCCACAAGCGGCAGTTGAGTCCAAACATTACAGGTTAAACAGCATATAATTATGAACCTATAATGGTATTATTGACTTATATTGGAGTTGTAAACGATTTATCATTCTATAGATCGAGCCGAATACAAGTGAAGGCCATAATATAATTTGCTTTGGGTGGAATGATCTCTAACACACGGACAAAAGCGTTTGTAACTTAACATGACGTCATTATTTTTAGTTGTGTAGAACACTTCCGGAAAAAATAACATTCAGTCATCCACCAGTCTGTAATCTACAGTATGAAGAAAATGAAATACTGTGTAAACGACGATCTTACGGATAGAAAAGATGTTATGATACACTCTCAGAAGAACATGCTAAAAAAATAAAAATAAAAAAATGAATCAATCGTCTAGTGAGAATTCAGAACGGCAACAGATGGACCTATGGAATGGAGGGAAGGTGAATTGAAAGACATAGATCGTGAATCAAGAACAATCACTTAAAGGTTGTCAAGCTAACATTTAATATATGATAAATATATACTTACCGGCCGTCCTGGAAGTTCACCAGACACGGTAGAATTTGATGACTATTTTATGATATGCTACAACTAATAAGTTGTTTATCAAAGTAAACAGAGATTGATTCTGACACAATCATGTCAACGATTCGATTTCATCTGTTCTTATGGTTTTAATCCAAAACACTGTTCAATGAAGACGAGCTACGTTGAGTACATTCATTACAGCGTTAATGTCTGAGAAGATACATTGAATATTTAATCACATTGTGCGTGATGTATCACAAATTAGAATTTAACATCTGTCACAGACAGTTAACAGACGAAAATGAATTGAGAACGTTCACACAGCCAATAAGAAGTATCAGCATTGAAGATTCATTTGACCACAATTATGGATTATATACATTTGCTCGAACAAACAACAGATTGGTGACACTACTAGAGAATTTACAAAAATTTCCGAACAATTAATTATCTTGATAGCATAAACATTTGATGCTCCGACAATACGAACATTTGATCACGGTGCTGAGTGTCATTTCATCGTGCACATCTTCAATTTGCATTCATCTTCAGAGATACAGCAAATATTTCAACGTGAAATTAATTGACAAATAAACTTTGTTGGTTACATTTGTGTTCAATCGGATGAAAGCGTTAATTGACATTACACTGTTACAGAACGAGGACCAACAGTTGTCAGAGAAAAGTTTATATACGCTGCTTACCGAGAACAGACTAATTGTGTATAGAATCAGTACGACACAAATATAGAATCGAAATTTTGACTTTGAAAGAATTGGTCTACAACAAAATTCTATTTTATAACTATGTTACATAATTCTAACTCGCATCAAAAAAATCACTGAAGAAACAGAAGCTTGTCGATACGTCCACAGGACTTATTACAGCAATCTTCAGAAGACCGAATAATAATCAACATAATTTCAGAGCTGCTGGAGTCTTAAAACGCATACGTCAATTATGAAAGCATGATTTGCATACATGAAACTTTCTTGGGCCATGCTACAACCAACAGTGGCCAGTCTACATTCAATTGATATTATTAAGCTAAAATCGTGACCAGATTGTGCTGGTTGGTCCAGGCCGAGGTACTCAAGTCACGAAATTCTTTAGCAACATTGTTAAACCGGAAAGATATCCATATATGCTTCAAATTTAAAGGTATCTTCTCGCATCTTACTGCTTTGGAGGAAATGTTCCACAACATCGAATCACCAAACCCGCAGATGGTTACCCATCCACGTCCATTACGTCAACCGTACTCCTATATGTCGAGACCAGAAGAGATTCCGATCAACGTGTTCAGGATAGGCTGTAACTTTTCGAGCAAGGCCAATCGGTCGCCTGAACCGATGAGTGGATACAACGCTTTGAGACCTCCTCTATATGGATGTTCGATTCCTCCGTCGATATATCCACTTCAGTTGTTGTCTGCATAGGTTGTCTGCATTGGAATATCTGGTACTAGAAAACAATCTGCTCAACTTCTGTGTCAACCATGGACAACAATTCACTTACCAATGACATTTAAAGAACTACCATTCGTCTAATGCACCTGAGGAAAGCTAAATAATAGTAATTTACATCACTCATCATCACAAATAAAAGAAATTCATGTTGTTCCCACATGTAACCAGCATTTGAACATCTTACATCATCAGGATCATCAAGTGCCGTGCCGACTGGCATAAGAGTTCATGATTCTCCACAAATCTCTGTCCTTGGTTTTCGGGATTAACTCTGTAGTTGATATTCCCATACCACCGTCGCAATCCGTTCAGCATCATTTCTCGTGGTTTAGATATTTACAACTATCCACTTGGTGAAGAATTTTCTCTTCTCATCTATATCTAACATTTGAGTGTCACCTGTTCTTTTGATTTTGCTGGTAGTGCTTGGTCATCCGCAAATTTTTGCCATTTATGTTGCAGCGATAGGTAGTAAAGGTACAGAGAGAACCACACATAATGTGAGGGTGCAGTGCGGTGTGCTGGGATAGAAGCAACTCCCCTAAGCTGATATAACAGTACACTAGAATTGTACCAAGATATGCGTTACATCTTTAGACGAATATGGAGGTGTACTATGGACTAACCAACGTCATTAGACTAAGAGGTTTGGGGAAACTCTCTTTCAGCTGATGCGCTAAGGCAGTCTATATGATACCGAGATATGACCGTTAGAGAGTTAAAGATGATTTTATGGATACTAAGTCATATAATTATATAAAATCAGCATCTTACTAGCATCAATGGACAGATGAAAGCATTATGAATTAGCTTCTCTGCATACATGTGTGAGCATTGGGCAATGATACCATATTACACAGTTGATTAAAGAAAAAGATTTATCCTGATGGAGGAAAATTGGTCAAGGAAATAAATAGGAAAGAAATGAAAAGCATTAGATTTATCCTTAAAGGAGAAAAAAAAAATAATTACAGAAATACGATTGGTCGATTGATCATTGTTTACACGGAGAGAACTATTGTGCTATTGTAACATTGCTGATCTAAGGGATTATATTTTTATTTGACTATTGTGTTATTAGGTTATTAGACAGATAAATGAATATAAATAATTTCTATAAGATAATAGTTAGAAAATATGAAAAGAAGGATGTCAACATATGTTATTAGGATGGTGAAATTATACTGGAGGTTACTACATTTGTCTACAACAGTCGAAGGACTGTCATTAAATCGGAGAAGAGCGGTTGCTGACATTAGATTGTCATAAATAGTACTCATGCCGACTATATGTGTGTATTATGAGCTGTGTATCATCGACAGAGCCAAGAGGAAAGGCAACGCATGGGCAGACTGTCCACCATGAGGCTAGCTTGCAGTATCAACGAAATCAGTTGTATCAGACATGGGCTTTGGGGAAGTATAAATCTGCCATGGTTGATCCTAAAAATCCTTGTAGGCCTGGGACGAGCTACTTCGGCAATTAATCTACAGAAAGTTGATAGAGGAAGTTTACTGGTAGTCAATGTCCGCAAGACACGATATTTACCGAGAAAATACTAAGTGTTTATGTGAACAGAATGACACAAATGTAGAGCCAACGGGATATCCACTTTTCACATGTCATTGCAATATATATGTATACATAGGTGAATGAACTTGAGAATATTAGTTAAGTAGGACAGACGGACGGCACCACTTCTCGTTCTTTTCAAGGTAGAACAAACAGAATAAACTAACAAAATGTTTTCAACATTTTGAAGGGTAGAGGGGGTGAGTGCCATATACCTGGATCAGGCTATGGTTTGTAAGACACACTTTGCACGGCATTAGTTTAAAAATAATGAATAAGTGTGCAAGACGTTTTGGTGCAAGCACGAAAAACGTCACGATAAAGGCAGTTAGACTTGAGCCGGCGTCCAGGTCGGACGTGGCTGCTTGTCACTACAGCACGGCTAACACTATGCCGCTTTAGTTAGAATAATGTGTTGTGAAGTATAGTTGTAACATTTCTGTGGAGCGACTGCGTTGTCAAGAATCGTCGTATTAAAGTGGATTTGTGTGAAGAAGACTATCCAGTGTCGTCTTATAAAAGGTTTGAGTTTTCCGTGGCCGATTTTGGCTTTTCACTTGTTCATCTAACAAACAAGGAGGACTGGAAGGTATTTAATAATAATATATATTATTAACCCCGCCGCAACCTCCCGCTCCTTGGCACTACAGCATCCATCCACTATCATACATGACACCTAGGAAAGTAGTTTAGTTCAGTGAGGGATTGTTGTGGTACAGCATCCATCCACTATCATACATGACACCTAGGAAAGTAGTTTAGTTCAGTGAGGGATTGTTGTGGTACAGCAACCATCCACTATCATACATGACATCTAGAAAAGTAGTGTAGTTCAGTGGTACAGCAACCATCCACTATCATACATGACATCTAGAAAAGTAGTGTAGTTCAGTGGTACAGCAACCATCCACTATCATACATGACACCTAGGAAAGTAGTGTAGTTCAGTGAGGGATTGTTGTGCTACGTGCCATATACCTGGATCAGGCTATGGTTTGTAAGACACACTTTGCACGGCATTAGTTTAAAAATAATGAATAAGTGTGCAAGACGTTTTGGTGCAAGCACGAAAAACGTCACGATAAAGGCAGTTAGACTTGAGCCGGCGTCCAGGGCGGACGTGGCTGCTTGTCACTACAGCACGGCTAACACTATGCCGCTTTAGTTAGAATAATGTGTTGTGAAGTATAGTTGTAACATTTCTGTGGAGCGACTGCGTTGTCAAGAATCGTCGTATTAAAGTGGATTTGTGTGAAGAAGACTATCCAGTGTCGTCTTATAAAAGGTTTGAGTTTTCCGTGGCCGATTTTGGCTTTTCACTTGTTCATCTAACAAACAAGGACTGGAAGGTATTTAATAATAATATATATTATTAACCCCGCCGCAACCTCCCGCTCCTTGGCACTACAGCATCCATCCACTATCACACATGACACCTAGGAAAGTAGTTTAGTTCAGTGAGGGATTGTTGTGGTACAGCATCCATCCACTATCATACATGACACCTAGGAAAGTAGTTTAGTTCAGTGAGGGATTGTTGTGGTACAGCAACCATCCACTATCATACATGACATCTAGAAAAGTAGTGTAGTTCAGTGGTACAGCAACCATCCACTATCATACATGACATCTAGAAAAGTAGTGTAGTTCAGTGGTACAGCAACCATCCACTATCATACATGACACCTAGGAAAGTAGTGTAGTTCAGTGAGGGATTGTTGTGCTACAGCATCCATCCACTATCATACATGACACCTAGGAAAGTAGTTTAGTTCAGTGAGGGATTGTTGTGGTACAGCATCCATCCACTATCATACATGACACCTAGGAAAGTAGTTTAGTTCAGTGAGGGATTGTTGTGGTACAGCAACCATCCACTATCATACATGACATCTAGAAAAGTAGTGTAGTTCAGTGGTACAGCAACCATCCACTATCATACATGACATCTAGAAAAGTAGTGTAGTTCAGTGGTACAGCAACCATCCACTATCATACATGACACCTAGGAAAGTAGTGTAGTTCAGTGAGGGATTGTTGTGCTACAGCATCCATCCACTATCATACATGACATCTAGGAAAATAGTTCAGTGGTATAGCACCCATCCACTATCATACATGACACCCAGGAAAGTAGTGTAGTTCAGTGAGGGATTGTTGTGCTACAGCATCCATCCACTATCATACATGACACCTAGGAAAGTAGTTTAGTTCAGTGAGGGATTGTTGTGGTACAGCATCCATCCACTATCATACATGACACCCAGGAAAGTAGTGTAGTTCAGTGAGGGGTTGTTGTGCTACAGCATCCATTCATTATCATAGATGACACCTAGGAAAGTAGTTTAGTTCAGTGAGGGATTGTTGTGGTACAGCATCCATCCACTATCATACATGACACCTAGGAAAGTAGTGTAGTTCAGTGAGGGATTGTTGTGGTACAGCATCCATCCACTATCATACATGACACCTAGGAAAGTAGTTTAGTTTAGTGAGGGATTGTTGTGGTACAGCTTCCATCCACTATCATACATAACACCTAGGAAAGTAGTGTAGTTCAGTGAGGGATTGTTGTGCTACAGCAACCATCCACTATCATACATGACACCTAGGAAAGTAGTGTAGTTCAGTGAGGGATTGTTGTGGTACAGCATCCATCCACTATCATACATGACATCTAGGAGTTCAGTGGTATAGCACCCATTCACTATCATACATGATACCTAGGAAAGTAGTGTAGTTCAGTGAGGGATTGTTGTGCTACAGCATCCATCCACTATCATACATGACACCTAGGAAAGTAGTTTAGTCAGTGAGGGATTGTTGTGGTACAGCATCCATCCACTATCATACATGACACCTAGGAAAGTAGTTTAGTTCAGTGAGGGATTGTTGTGGTACAGCAACCATCCACTATCATACATGACATCTAGAAAAGTAGTGTAGTTCAGTGGTACAGCAACCATCCACTATCATACATGACATCTAGAAAAGTAGTGTAGTTCAGTGGTACAGCAACCATCCACTATCATACATGACACCTAGGAAAGTAGTGTAGTTCAGTGAGGGATTGTTGTGCTACAGCATCCATCCACTATCATACATGACACCTAGGAAAGTAGTTTAGTTCAGTGAGGGATTGTTGTGGTACAGCATCCATCCACTATCATACATGACACCTAGGAAAGTAGTTTAGTTCAGTGAGGGATTGTTGTGGTACAGCAACCATCCACTATCATACATGACATCTAGAAAAGTAGTGTAGTTCAGTGGTACAGCAACCATCCACTATCATACATGACATCTAGAAAAGTAGTGTAGTTCAGTGAGGGATTGTTGTGCTACAGCATCCATCCACTATCATACATGACACCTAGGAAAGTAGTGTAGTTCAGTGAGGCATTCTGATGCTACAGTGTCCATCCACTATCATAGCAATTTCTTAGGAGACAAATACATGACAACTAGGAAAGTAGTTGAAGTGAAGGATTGTGTTGACAGAGCACTCTGACTACCAAAGAAGGGTGCTAGAGTCATCCCCCAAAAAGATTGAAATGCATGACACTTAGAAAAATAGTTCAGTGAAGGATTGTGGAGGCAGTGGCCCATCCACTACCACAGAAGGATCCTCCATGAAATCTCTCAGGAAGTAAGGTCAGTGTTTGTATATTCATGCCAAAAACATTAAGGGTCTCACCAGCTAGGTAGAAGAGGGATGACTGTCAAGGATTTAATGAAATACAATTGCGCAAACAAATGCAACCAGAAACAGGACATGATAGAGTAACATCCTGCAGAAAAACAATGAAAACATCCTACAAATACTAGACCTGACAAAAAAGATATCAGCAGACAATGACATATGTAGTTTATATGTGTTGTTTGTTCAGGATCTCAGCCCACCAGTGTTTTACACTGTAGACTAGCACATGCGGTGCTTCTCTGTGTGTGTCAGGGTGGTGTGCAGAGGACGAGGAACAATAGTGGTGAAGGAAAGAATGGACAAGTAACAGAAATTTCATAAACAAAAGTTACAACTAGAACTCACCAAGTTAACAAAAACACAACAAGTGAAGGAAAGAATGGAAAAGTTAACAGTAATTACATAAATAAAAGGTACAAATTAAACTCACCAAGTTAACAAAATCACAACAGTGATGAAGGACAGAATGGTAAGATTAACAGCAATTCTATAAATAACAGGTACATAACGGAACTGACCCAGTTAACAAAAACACAATAGAACAGAAATGAACAGCAGAAACACTGATGCTAAATGCACGCTGGATTAAAAACACTCAATTAAAGATCATAGTAGTGGTCGTTGGATCCACAAAGTCAGACAGTTTGTGTTGTCAAACGTAGAGTATCTTTATACCATTTACAAGTCATCATGGATGTCTTAAGAGACAATTAAGGAGGGTTGACATGAGTTGGTTGAGGGCCTACACTCCACTGGAAGGTGAGAAGTGAAAGGTGGCAGATGAAGAAGATGAAGTCATAAGGGCATATCAGGGGTACAGTGTTAGGCCTATATGTTTGGTGACCAAACAGCACACGAGGGCTGATGTAGTATTTTGCCACCTGTCTCCACTTTCACACAGCACCCATATAATAAATAAATAATAAGAAGACCCCAAAGCTGTACAGGTCAGGACAAATGCACTCCAGCTACTGTGAGCAATTCAGCTCAGCACCTGTGTGTTATTTTACTATAATATACACATCGTCAGGTAACTCTTACACCACAAAATAGAAGAGAATCACTGAATGAAAGCGACATACATGGAAAAACAGCAAACAAGTACACATGATAGGCTGTATGCTTCTTTACAAACTGTGCTGACTGGCAAGGGTGATCTAGTCTCCGTACATTCTTCAGTGTCGGATGCTGTTTATCAATCGGATTATATTTGTCAATGTCTTCAGATTACCCATGATCTGCTGACAACTGTCTATCCTCCACAAATTCACTAATAATATCCTCTACAAACTCACAGATTATAGTCTATACTCTAGAATCATGAAGTGAGGTGAGCAGTTCCAATATCTGCCAGCCTTCTTCCCAGAGAAATCCCTGTTACCAGTTTCAAGCTTGCTTCAGCCACAGAATATGAACCCTCAGTTGTATAGCCAGAACAGAACCTGATGCACAAGACTAACCTTGGCTGCCTCCAGGAGATGCAGTTTCTGTTTACAAGCTCTGGATGGTGGTTGGCTCCCACAACTGAGAAGTCCACTCAGAAAGATAGTTGGCAGTGAAGCGCCCCCCCCCCCCCCACTTCTGCCCGAAGTGAGTACCATCCCATTACAGTGTACCCATAGATCAGTTGAGTCCAGGACCCACATCCCAGCACTCAGGACATTCCCATATGTGCTCTGTCCTCATTTTCAAGAACAGCGAAGAGTTCCAATATTGATGGTGTCATTTAAGGCACATGGGCTATATTGTGCTGGACCCATATTTGTACAGACCAACCAGCACTGGGTGGCTGATGTGGTCGGTAACATGCCGGCAGCCTTGACTTCCCCAGACATTTCCTGGTTCCCACTTTAGACTGGGTCAGCCTGGGAGCCCAGGTCCATTTGACAAATTGGAATCCACCCAGATGCAGGTCGAACCCAAGACCACTGGCACGGTAGGCTCAAGTCTAGCCACTACGCTGGGTCTGTTCCTTAAAGTTTTGACAAGTGATCACACATGCAGCTCTCAATTCCTGGACATTTGTTTTCTTCAACTTCCATGGTATTGTCAACATTCTTTCAAGAATCTAAATCTCCTGTCTATCAACTTTCTTCACCATTTCATGACTCATGGCCCAACATTTGTATCCATGCAGAATAACAAGTGACACACAACCTCTCAGTACATACACTTCAGTACTTGCTACTGTATTTGTTGTTCACGACATTGCCCATTCTTATAAAAGTAGCAACAATAGAAAAGTCTCCAGACAGTCTACAGAAAGTCTCCAGACAGTATACAGAAAGTCTGCAGACAGTCTACAGAAAGTCTCCAGACAGTCTACAGAAAGTCTCCAGACAGTCTCCAGAATGTCTACAGACAGTCTAGAGAAAGTCTCCAGACAGTCTCCAGAAAGCCTACAGGCAGTCTACAGACAGTCTAGAGCAGTGTTTCCCAACGTGGGGCCCACGCCCCACAGGGGGGCAATTCGATTGTTAAGAGGGGCAATTCGAAAATGGAAGAAATTGGCTGGATATAACAAAGCAGGCAGACTTGAGACTGGAGTTAACTAAATTGGAACCTGACATAAAATCTCTTTGCAGCAAGCATCAAGTGCAAGGAGCTCACTAAATTTAAATAATAAATAATTACTAATAATTAAAATAATATAGAAAAATCTTTCATTAAAATTATTTTGTACTTGAATTTCAGTTCTCCATTATTTGTTTTGAAAATTTACTTACTGTGTTTGCTCAATAATTTCCTATTGATTTCTTCCTACAACCTATCATTCAAGATTCTTTAGTGAACATTTCAATTTTTTAATATTAAAAATAATGTATATGTTAGGTATAAGAATTTTAGAAAGGCTTAGGTGGGACATAGCACAAAAAAGGTTGGGAAACACTGGTCTAGAGAAAGTCTAGAGAAAGTCTCCAGTCTACAGTCTACAGACAGTCTAGAGAAAGTCTATAGAAAGTCTACAGACAGTCTACAGAAAGTCTCCAGAAAGTCTCCAGAAAGTCTCCAGACAGTCTACAGACAGTCTCCAGACAGTCTACAGACAGTCTCCAGACAGTCTACAGACGATCTATAGAAAGTCCCCAGAAAGTCTGCAAAAAGTCTCCATGCTTTCAGCTTCTCTAAGAAAGCAACAATCCTACATGACAGAGTGGAAACACTAGACGTGGCCACCTACCTGCTGCTCCAGGGTCATGACAGTGTGCACACGGATGGTGCCCGGCTCACAAGGATCTGTGATACCAACAGAACCAGGCAAGAAAAACCCAGCCGCCAGCAACTGAAGTGATCGTCTGAGAAATCAAATTAAATCGCTACAAAAATTGCTGCTTTACATATTTTATATATACAATTAAAAAAGATCAATGTTATCTATCAATTACCACACTTTCTCTCCTTCTAGTTGAGACTTCAATGTTGTACAGGCTTATGTTACTTCTAGTCTATAATTCCTTCCATTATAGATTTCAATAATTCTTTCTACATATATTTTTGATGATTCCAGAGTACATACATTTTAAAGAGTTGAGTTAAGTCAAGAACCAACATCATTGCACTCGGGGCATTCCCATAAGCCCTCAGTCATCTTCAACAGCCAGCGATTAGTTCCAATGATAATGGTGCCCGTTACAATCTGATTATATGTCTGCCTTGCTTTACCTCTGAGTGATGACTGTCGACCAGATCCCCTGACCACCCCTTGCTGCCGCATTCTCTCTAGACCATGATAGTTTACCTGTTCTTCTGCATTGTTTGCATGCTCCCAGAGGGCCTTCACCACATCCACCTTATCATGCATACATTTGATAGATTCTACTCTGAATATTATCTTGGCATGGTCACAGCAGTGGTGTAATGTAGAGATTAGAGCAAGAATAGATGTGACAAAAGTAGATGAAAACATCTATTAAAAAAGTATTAATTGCAGATAGAAAAAGAGTTAGTTATATGTTGGGGTATCACCCTTGCACTCCAGATATGTCCATAGGTGCTCATATCCTCCCTCCTCCCCCCCCCCCCCCCACCAACACATGCATGAGCGTCCAGCAGCTAATAGCACCAGTTATGTGTTGGCTGACGAGGCCCCTCATTCTTCTGATGTGCCTCTCAAGGCAAAATTTGCCTGGCTTAGTTCTTCTTGTCTATCGTCTGTTCATTATTTTAGGCTTAATTATCGCCGCCAGGCGCCAATGATTCATTGAAGGGAGTCAGGACTCATGAGCACATACTCTGGTGTACATCTAAACTATATTTCACCAAGACACACACACTTGAGACGTAGACAAATGGGGAAAATGCACCTTTCATCCTAACGGGTAAAACAGTGTCCCAGCATCTTAAAAATAAGAGAGTTAAAGTATTGAAATAAAGTATGTGCATAAGACAAGAATAAGCAGACAAGCTGAGAAATGTCTAACAGCAACAGACATGTGGCTTCTGAGGAAAAGACAAACAGTGCACAAAGGAATGAGGAAATTAGGAAGCTTTTTTCAGAAGTAGATGAAAAATGCAAAAAGATTGTAGAGATTGGATACAGGCAGTCAAATTTTTTAAGTCACACAACTATAACAGTCTTCTCCTTTCTCAGCTATAATAATAATAATAATAATAATAATAATAATAATAATAATAATAATAATAATAATAATAATAATAATAATAATAAAACCCTAGTATAACAGTCAGTCCCCTTTTGGTAGACCAGTATGTTCCCCATAGCTAATAACTATTGCCACATCAATCATTAATATTAGTGAGACACGTGGTATAAATGTGTGCATATTTCCCATGCCTTTATTATGCATATCTTTTATATTGTTGTTGTTCTCAGTTAGCCAGAAGTGATGTATGGATAAAATACTGTATGAAAGAGAGTGAAAGAAGTACAGAATGTTATATGGGCCTGCGGGCCCAATTCTTAACCCTTTGAAAATTGAGTTTGTTCGTTCAGCTCCAGACATATCTGTCTTCTGCTATATAGTTGTTGTCATCTGCTTTTCCAGCTATGCAATAATATCTTCTTCAGCTTTCACAGCTAGATCTTCTGTAGCTTTTCCTAATTTTCCAGCTACACCTGATACTTCTTCAGCTTTTGCAGTTGTGCAGCTACATTTTCTCCTTTATTCCTTGGTCAAAAACTGTCTTCCTCAGCTCTCCCTGTTATACAACTACATCTTCCCCAGCTTTTCCTATCATACATGTATATCTTCCTCAACTTTCACAGCTGTCTTCTCCTGCTTTTCCTGCCATACAGCTTTCCCTGGCATATAACTTTCCCTGCCATACAACTTTCACAAACATAAATACTGACAAACGACCATACATAACGTAGCCAGGTGACAAACAACCACACATAACGTATCCAGGAGACTGTGCACAAACTTACCTAAATGCTTGGTTGATTGGCAGAGGCTGCCTGGATGGGTTGTTGACCACCGAAAAATGTGCCTGGAAACAAAATGTTGCAACCATTAGCAAAGACTGGATATCCAACAACACCATTAAACTGTCTGTACGTTCTTTAATTACTCCTGTAATTTATGTAGCATATAAATATTCTGAGATAACAGAGCCTTCAACAGCAGTGTAGTCTTCACAGAGCCTAGATAAGATGTTGGAGGGTAGCAAGAAGACAGGGTTACCATTTAACATTAGCAAACTTAAAGCATGGTGGTTTCCAAGAAAGCGCCCACTCCAATATGTTCTTTGTAAATGGGATCCTGATTGATAGACATAATGTAAATAACTTACGTTATGCTGATGACACTGTCTTAATAGCAACAAGGCAGAAGGAACTACAGGAAATGATAGATACAGTGGTTGTAGAAAGTGAATAAAAATAGACCTTAGCTTGAATAATATGAAGACAAAAGTCATGGTGATATCAAAGAAACAGATTATGACTAAATGTTCAATTATGAATACATGCCGTTGGAAATCGCAAGATGTGGAGAAGCATGATCACCCACGGTAGTCAGCAAGGCACATGATGATGATGAAGCTGATAGTCAACACTGTATTCTATGTTGCCGAGTCACACAGCACAGTGCATTCACAACTGAACTGTTTCCATGCAAACAATAGGCAGACAGACAAACACATATGTGCGTGCAAGCATGCACTTACACACACACATACAAACAAAATGAGACAGACACAGATATATTACCAGAAATTTCTATAAATACCAAGTGTGGATATGTGCCATATCCTTCACATAATCAAAACATGCAGAGTCCCAACTACTGGGGTCCTCTAGGCGGACCTGGGGTCTTCTAGGCGGACCTAAATCAATTCCAATTCCAATTTTCAAAAACAAAAATTCCAAATTTGGCCTCGTCTAACCTGCTTCATCAGCTGTGGTTATTGTTGAGGTCCGTGGTTTTTGTGGGTTTATTCACCCTAATTCTTGTCTTGTGAGTCCTATCTCGGACTGGTTATGTAGCGTTTGTGTCTGTGACGTCAGCGGTGGGATCGGTCGGCGGCTATCCTTTGTGCTCGTCTGCTCTTGTGGTTTTCTTTGTTGGTGTAGGCTCCTGGCTCGTCTGGCTTGACTGGCTGTAGTCCTTATAAAGACTTTTCGTTATCCCACTACATGCATCGTAAGCTGGGGGATGGGTCGGTGGCTGTCCTTTGTGCATGTTTCCTCTTGTTGTTTTCTTTGTCGGCGCAGGCTCCTGGCTCGTCTGGGTACAGTCCTTATAAGGACTTTCTATTTGGTCTTATTGTCTTCTTTTTTGTGTAGTTTCTGTAGGAGCTTTTCGACGTTTCCTTTTTCCTCCTCGCGCCTGTTTTCATTTTCGAGTTTGAGTTTCTGCTGCATTTCGATATTTTCCTCCGCGCTCAGCCATAGTATTCTCTCTCCGTTTCTATGTAGTACGAGTATATAGGGTCATACTCAGGTTCATATCATACATCTGGGTAGTCTACCGGTAACCTGAATTTCTTGGGTTTCTTTTTTTCTCTTTCATCCCAACACCTTTTCTTCTTCTTCTTCGTTCATCCTGAGTTTTTTTTCGGACGTGATTGCGTCGTGCCTGTTTACAGCAGAGCTGCGTTCTTGCGCCGTTAGGCCGACACATCCGACTTCTGCGGGCATTTGTTGACCGGGTTAACCTTCCCGGGGTAACACCTTTTGAATTCCTTGTACCTGAGTTCCTCCAGTCTTTGACCTGCCCGTAGCTCCTCCAAGGTAAGTTTCTGTGGTCTCTCCGTGCCGTCATCAGGGTGCCCTTCTCGGTTTTCTTCGGATGTCTGGCGAGATGTTAGTTTCCCTTTGTCTGCCTCGGGTATCGTGGTTGGGCTGCTGGCTGTAGCTTGTGGTTCAGGCTCGGTCTCTTGGTTTTCATCTTGCGGTTTCTCTGCTAGCTCTTGTGTGGTTTCTGTTAGTTTGTTTTGGAAGAGTTCCATTTCAGCTCTATGCAATTCTCTTTCGGTCTTGATCATTTGTAGGATTTCTTCGTTCTCCTTCTTCAACTCGGCCATGCACTTCATCTCTTGTTTGATGTTTTTCTGTATCTCCTTCAGTTTAGTAAGCAGTTATTCATTGTCGCTGGTTTGTGACGGTGTTAGGAGTAGCTTGGTTTGCTTCTTTAGTTCGTCTATTTGGCTTTGCAGTTGGGCTCTTTCCCCTTGTGAGCAACCCGTGGCTGCCTAGCACCTCCGCCTTGCTTCGTTGTATGGTGTCCTTGTGGTTATGGCTATCTTCACGACGTCTCTGTGTCGTTTCAGGTACGGGCAGCCCCAAGTATCTTGCTCCATGCTTGCCCAGGCAGTTGGCGCACTTTCTTCTGTTGTTAGGAGCTCGGAAGTCCGTGTCCAGCTTGGCCAGCAGGCACTCCTTAGAGGCGTGATGATCGGCGCAGTATCGGCAGATTTCCATATTACTGCGACACGTAGCTCTGCTGTGGCCGGCCTTCTGACATCTGGAACATTGAGTGATTCTTGGGATGAATTTCTTTGGTTGTTGTATTCTCTTGTTGAATGATACTGTGGTCGGCATTTCGCTGCCCTCCGATGTCAACACTGCCAAAGTTGTAGGTATCTTGGAGTAGATGAGAAGCCGCTCCGCCTTCAAGAATCAGATGTGGAGATTCTCTTCTCGTAGCTGCTTCAGGATTTCTTCGTCTGTCAGCTCCACTGGAATCCGCTTGACAACCCATCGGACTGTTTTTGAGTCAGTGTTTCCGACTCTGGTGTCTTTCTCCTCCTTCTTCTCTGCTGACTTGGTTCTTGACTGTGTTGGGCTGTCAATCTTCTCCCTCGTAGAAGCTTCAGTGAGAGCTGTAGTATCAGGCTCTTTGATGCAGCTAGCCGGTAGGCTCTCCACCACCTTCTTCTTGTTGTCGGCTCCCACGCTGCACATTTTGGCCGCAGCGTGTTTCTTGTTGTTGGATTTTCCACGTGACATTTTCCGCGTATCAGGCTTCTTGACAGAATAATGCGACTTGACTTGTTAGCGCTTGCAGTGCGAATGAAATCAATAATCTGGGGCAATTTTGTAGCCACTTGGACTGCTGTCAGTATATTAAAATAACGTTAGTTGCATATCCTTTACAGGTCATTGCAGTCAACCCCAGCATTTTTTGCTGGTCGTGATATCTTGGCAAGTTTATGTTCAG
This sequence comes from Cepaea nemoralis, assembly GCA_014155875.1. Lineage (NCBI taxonomy): Eukaryota > Metazoa > Mollusca > Gastropoda > Stylommatophora > Helicidae > Cepaea > Cepaea nemoralis. The sequence goes on from JACEFZ010020085.1 coordinate 117,356, forward strand.
TAGTTTGCCATTGCTTTCTAAAGTCAGTATACTAGGAGTTGAAAAACATTTTTTTCTTCTTCTTCTGTTTACTTGAAATTTGTTATCTTCTTCTTCTTCTTCTTCTTCGTTCATCCGGAGTTTTTTTTCGGACGTGATTGCGTTGTGCCTGTCCACAGCAGAGCTGCGTTCTTGCGCCGTTAGGCCGACACATCCGACTTCTGCGGGCATTTGTTGACCGGGTTAACCTTCCCGGGGGAAATTTGTTATCCATATCTGCAATGTTGTCTCTTGTACCAGCTGTATTGTTTTTTAGTTCACTCAGTGGTCTGCAGCGTCAGTGCACATGGCAAACTCATAAAAGTTTAATTGTGTATACATGTGGTTATGTAATCTAATATGACTTGTTCTGAGGCACAAAATAATAATTTGTTTTGGTCTGTCCATTTAATGGTAATCATTTCTGCTGGTAGTGGTGGCTTAATGATTGATTTTATGGTTAATTTCTTTTAGTGGTATGTGACAGGTCAATCAGGTTGCTTTTCTATTGATCCTTCCTTAGTGTTGAATGAAAGAATATGAGCGAAAGAAAGAGAGAGGTGATATGATAGAGACTAGAGATAATGTTGAGACATCTGCACACAACTCCACAACCACAAGCAAACACAAAGCAGGCCAGACTTACCAGCAAATCAATCAACCACGGCGTCAGTGGTGATATTCCTTCAAATCTATTTCGCAGGTCCCTGAGCAAGCGAATCAGAACCTTCACACTGGAGTGTTGCCCATTCTCCTCAAACCAGCGAGAATGTCGGATAGCAGCCAGACGACTGCTCATCAGTTTCCCATCCACTTTGATGACAATTATAGTCAGTCAGAGACATGATATATAAATCATCAATTATATGAAACACATTTCTTTGTGTTATTATATAAGCACAATTTTTCAACTGTGTGCAAGTTGAGTACCCAACATTATGTGCATTGCCGATAAGTATGGGCAATTATGATTTGTGATCTACCACGATCACCAGTCCTGGAAAGTTAGGTCTGTGTTCTTGTTCCGTTGTGCTCGTTCCATTATGATAAATTATATATACATCCATCTAGGTATTTATCTTTTAGCCTTCCTCTTGCTTCTACGCTATCAAGTTTCCCAGCGGTCACTGTTCTTTAGTTCATTTCTAATCATAACATGCCCACAAAATCCGGACTGTCTGCATCTAATTTTTCTAATCAACTGACAATCATCTGTTTCTTGAAGGGCTATCTCGTTTTTCTTTTCTGTCCTTCCATGGTATTCTTTTCATTTTTCTCAGACACTATTTCTGTGGCAATCAAATGCTTCTCAGCTTGTCTGCTGAACTGTCCAGGTCCCATGTGGTGCAACAGTATGGGCTCTATGCGACACTTTACCACTTAGCTTTTTATTGGTACTATGTTTTCTTCAAGAGAGATCAAGAACGGAATACAGCAAGCACAAACTATATTGTCAAATGAAGAACATTTTACGCATTAAGTCCTTGTCATTGAAAGTTTAAAAAAGAACTTCATGTTATGCAGAACCAGTTTTAACATACAGCTGTGAATCCTGGACAATTAGTACCTAGGTGAAAAAAATCCCTAGAAACCTTGGAGATGTGATTTTATAGAATGCTGAAAATCCATTGGACAGCCAAAATTAGCAACCTGGGCATTTTGAAGGAGGCCAAGTGGCAAAGACAGCTTATCACAAACATCAGAAAGAGGCAGTGTTCATTTTTTGGTCACATTATGAGAAGACAAAAACTAGAAGGTGTGACAACGGGGAAAGATTTGTGAAAAGTGAGACAGAGGAAGACAGCGAGAAAAAATGCTTGACAGTCAAGGCAAGGAAGAGAGTCAACACATGAATTGATCCATGCAGTCAGATATCGCAATTTGTGGAGAAGCATTATCGTCCATGCCAGCCGACAAGACACTTCATGTTTTCTTACTTACACTATTACAATTGTTGTTCTAATTTCTACTCTGCACTTTGTGTCACACTGCGATGCTGTGCACAAGAAATGTTTTATTACTCTTATGATGATCACACAATAGAAAATTTCAGATCCACATTCTCACTCAGAACAACGGACTGACAGGGAACAACACTAGCAACCGCAAACAATGTCTAACTCTATCTCTGCCACATACTGGCACGAAAATGTCCTGATCCTTATTTACTCCAAATTGTTACAACAGATAGTAGAATAATGTCCACATTTTGAAGGCTCATGAGAGACCTACAGACATCAACCTTGGAAGGGAGTAGATACAAATGCAAGCGAAATCCATGGGCTTTCTCATTCAGTCGGCACAAGATGCAAAACTGTTGAGGAAGCAAGTGGTGCTTTTGCCGTGACAACAAGCAGCCTTACGATGACAAACAAGAGCTGTAACCAATGCCCTGAACTGACTCGACACACACATGTATTCACTCATGCATACTGAGCTAGTCTTTCAACATGCTCAAGAAGATCCAGACTGAGCACATCACACACCCCCCCCCCCCCCCCCCCTCCCATGAGTGAAAAATCTCTCTACTCCCCGCCAAATATGAAGAACTATGCTTCTCTGCCATCAAACATAATCAGCGCCAGCAAGGACATGAACACTCAGCTTACAATGCTTCTCTGTCATCAAACATAATCAACGCTAGAAAACTCAATGGCTTACAATGCAGTTCTGGGTCCAGCTTCTTCAAGTTGGGCGGAATGGTTGTAATCAAACACTGGACAGTTGCTTCTCCACAGGTCACCTCAAAGCCAGACTCGTTGGGCATCATGGTTACCACTGGAAGAACAAGTTACAGACTCTGATCAACTTTGATGACATCAAGGATGCCGGCTGCAAGCTCGTTCAAGGAGTCATAATAGGGACTCATAAATCGTGTTCTTTATATTCTTCTCAATATGGTTATGTATTACTTTTCATATGTTGTGCAATTACACAACAATTGATCAATAACATTCCATCTGATGTACAATTCATCATCATCATCATCATCATCATCATGTGCCATGCCGATAAGCTTAGGCAGTCATGGTTCGCCATTACACACAATCACCAGAGTCATGGATCAGCTGTGTTCTTGTCTTGACCATATCATGTGTCCAATCCATCCAGGTATTTGCTTCTCTGCCTTCCCCTTGTCCTCTTCCTCTCAATCTTGCCAGTTGTCACCAAGTTACATTGTACAATTACATAACCAATCTATGATCAATAACAAACCATATGTTGTATAATTACACAACAATACATGATCAATAACAAGCCATATTCTGTACAATTACACAGTAAAAACCAAGCCAAAGCTTGCTGAAGTGTGTAATCATCATGGCATTTGCAAAGAGGAACACATCAGTGCCCGATGCAGACATACAAAGAACACTGACTGTTACATGCAATCTCACATCACATTAACAGATAGTTTTAATCTGAACTAACCACCAGGCCTTCCACTTCTCTGACATAACCACTAGGCCTTCCACTTATCTGACATAACCACTAGGCTTTCCACTTATCTGACATAACCACTAGGCCTTCCACTTCTCTGACATAACCACTAGGCCTTCCACTTATCTGACATAACCAATAGGCTTTCCACTTATCTGACATAACCACTAGGCCTTCCACTTATCTGACATAACCACTAGGCTTTCCACTTATCTGACATAACCACTAGGCCTTCCACTTATCTGACATAACCACTAGGCTTTCCACTTATCTGACATAACCACTAGGCCTTCCACTTATCTGACATAACCACTAGGCCTTCCACTTATCTGACATAACCACTAGGCCCTCCACTCATCTGACATAACCACTAGGCCTTCCACTCATCTGACATAACCACTAGGCTTTCCACTTATCTGACATAACCACTAGGCCTTCCACTCATCTGACATAACCACTAGGCCTTCCGCTTATCTGACATAACCACTAGGCCTTCCACTCATCTGAACTAGCCACTAGGCTTTTCACTTATCTGACATAACCACTAGGCCTTCCTCTTATCTGACATAACCACTAGGCCTTCCACTTCTATGACCTAGCCACTAGGCCTTCCATTCCTCTGACCTAACTACTAGGCCTTCCACTTCTCTGACCTAACTACTAGGCCACCTTGCTCTCAACTAACCCTCAGCTACTCATTTCTCTGATCTAACCACTCAGTCCTTTTATATACCGAGTTAGCAACCCAGTCCTGTGATCTACCGAGTTAGCAACCCAGTCCTGTGATCTAACCACTCAGTCCTTTTATATACCGAGTTAGCAACCCAGTCCTGTGATCTACCGAGTTAGCAACCCAGTCCTGTGATCTACTGAGTTAGCAACCCAGTCCTGTGATCTACTGAGTTAGCAACCCAATCCTGTGAGCTACTAAGTTAGCAACCTAGTCCTGTGATCTACCAAGTTAGCAACCCAGTCCTGTGATCTACCAAGTTAGCAACCCAGTCCTGTGATCTACCGAGTTAGCAACCCAGTCCTGTGATCTACCAAGTTAGCAACCCAGTCCTGTGATCTACCAAGTTAGCAACCTAGTCCTGTGATCTACCAAGTTAGCAACCCAGTCCTGTGATCTACCGAGTTAGCAACCCAGTCCTGTGATCTACCGAGTTAGCAACCCAGTCCTGTGAGCTACTGAGTTAGCAACCTAGTCCTGTGAGCTACCAAGTTAGCAACCCAGTCCTGTGATCTACCAAGTTAGCAACCCAGTCCTTTGAGCTACCAAGTTAGCAACCCAGACCTGTGAGCTACCAAGTTAGCAACCCACGTCCTGTGAGCTACCGAGTCAGCAACCCAGTCCTGTGAGCTACCGAGTCAGCAACCCAGTCCTGTGATCTAATGAGTTAGCAACCCAGTCCTGTGATCTAATGAGTTAGCAACCCAGTCCTGTGGTCTAACCACTCAGTCCCATGATCTAACCAGTTAGCCACTCAGTCACCTAACCACTCTGCTATCAAGTCCTCCAACAAGAAATCAAGTGTGGACAACACAAATCTAACCTGCTTTGGGAGTAGGTCTGTACCGTTCGCTTCCTGGGTGGAACAGCCTCTGTGTGGGTGGAACAGACAAGACAGACAATGCTTAGTTTCTGATTTATGTGTAAATGTACAGGCAGCCCTACAGCAGATGCTGCCAATTCCAGGCCCTGATATATGAGATGAGTGACCACTTCCCTTCCTTATCATCTTTTCTTCTCAAAATAATTCTGAGAAAATTCTGAAAATCACATGGTATCCATACTTATTAACCTGGGTTGATCCCAGAGTCGTACCAATCAGAAGAACAAAATGCTAACTGCTGGGGACTGAACTCAAACCACTGTTTCAACACACCACTGCTCCACATGGCTCCTAGATTTATGTGTGCATAAATTTTAACTCAAATTTTCTCATTGGGTGGTGGGGTAGGGGTGTCCACTTCAAAGAAAAAGTAAGGTGCCTCCTTCCCTCCACTAGCCTACGGGACACCCTTGGGCAAGGTTAAGCACCTGTTTAAGCCCCCAATCAGGGTTACATACCCACAAGTTCAAGGTGGACCCCAAGAACCTATATGGCCCCAAATGTGGGATGTCCAGTGTGTGGGGGATGTGCGGGCATATGGACGTCTGCTGGATGCTCAGGGCCTTTTCTCTAGCAGGCAGGCAATAGTAGGACGATGGGTGATTTCCTGCATCACAATTAATAAGTCTATGGTTTATAAGAATGATGCTGAAGCTACGGAGTGCAAGCTCTATGCTTGAGATCAGCAACAACAGTCAGCGAAGAGAAAGTGAAGAGAAGAAGGTGAAGGAATGGTGAGAGAAGGTGGCAGAGAAATAGGAGAGCAGAGGCCAGAAGAGTCAGAAGCAAAATGGAGCATATAAGACTCAAACATTTACTTCCTTATATTTGCAGCCATTGAATGTCAGAGAGAGAAAAGTATTGTTATATCGAACAAGTTCTGCTGCATATTGACATGTGAACGAACAAACTAGGAAAAACTTGGAAGTAGTGTAGTGAAGACATGGTTTCTGAAGTGAATGTTGCAAAAACATCTGATGGCCAGAGTAACTAACAACACTCGCCTAGAAGAGGCTAATGACAGTCAGACAAACACAGGTGTAAGAAAGAGACAAAGAGTGTTCTTTGGTCGCATGAAAAGAGAAGCATGGGAAAACAAGGTGATGAATGGAAAGATGGGAGGTACAAGAGGCAGGGGCAGATCCAGAGAGATGATGCAATATGTGAGCATTTACATATCTATTACTACACAAAAGTCTACAACACTTACCTTCAGGTGGCTCCTGTGCTTTCAATTCATCTGTCACTTTGTTTGCAAGAGCCAAAACTGCTTCCTCTGTTAGAATATTCCAGAATTATCAGCTATGGAAGAGTACATTTTTGGTACATAGTGTTTCAACTCAACAAACAACGTGATAAAACTGTGCATATGTAAATCAAAGACACTGGCATAGTCAATTTGCTGCAGTAATATCCACAATGGCATATTGTGTTATTTGCATGTTGAATCAATCACACTTTAAGAAATAGGTGCAATCACATATTACAACTCAGAGAAAAAAATAATTTATAAAACTCTCTAATGACAAATATATAAATAAATGACTTCATCAATCAACATCTGCTATGCATCTGTTTTAGCATGGGGCACATACTGGATGGTGTACTTGAGGACACATCACCAGTTCTCCAGTTTGTCCTGTAGAGTCGCTCCTTTGGGCCAGATTCCCGCTCGCTGTCTGGGCAGTCATGTAACCAAGCTCTGCAGTTAGCTTTAGTGTTCCACATTTGGCAGAGACCCATTGGGTGAAAGTGGGTTCTAGGTTTAATATCTTGTTCTGAGTCTCACAATTGTGGTCTAGGAATGTCTGCCAAGTTTATTAATGTTGTCATGCTTTGGTCAGAAATGGTCGCATTCTTTTCTTTAATTCATCTTCATAGATTGTTTCAGAGTGTCTTTGCCTCTGTGCAGCTCTGGTGTGGAGTTTGGGGAGAGCACTGGATGGATTCCCAAGCTAAGAGGTGAGGGAAGAGCACTGGCACTGAAGGGACACAATGAGAAAACCTGGGCATGGTGTAGCTGGTGAGTCTCTTCACTGGGGTCCACAGCATGTTGTCCTGTTTGCAGCAATAGATGGCATGTGGACTGATTGATTGATTGATTGATTGATTGATTTAGGAATCGACATCACAGCATTCGGGGCATTCCCATAAGTGCTCCGTCCCCATCCTCAGCAGCCAGCGAAGAGTTCCAACACTAATAGTACCAGTAGCAATCTGATTATAAGTCCGTCTCACCTGAATGTCTCAGAAAACAGCTATTTTTTTAGTTAGTTCTAAATGTGCACAGCCATAAGAAGGGATATTGCTTCATCTCTGAAGTTGGTGCACATTTCTCCTGTCGCCATAAGACTGTCTCTATGTTGTTATTGGGATGTGTAATATTTAATCTGCTTCTTTCCATTTCTGCAGCCTCGCTAGAAGTCATTTGTGAACACATGTATCCACATGTTGGGGGGACACTGCTGCCTGGGCATGGCAAGTCATCAAGTTCTTTGCTCTCTCATCGAAGTTATTCCTGGAACTTCCTGGCCTGTAGCTGATAGACAACACCCCACATTTAGACAACAACAAAAAATGACAACATCCCACATTAACACAAGAAAGAAATGATAATATCCGACATTTAGACAAAATAAGAAATGACATCCCACATTTAGACCTAAAAAAAAAGAAATGACAACACCCCACATTTAGACTTTAAAAAAAAACAGAAATGACAACATCCCACATTTGGACCCAAAACAAAAGAAAAGAATTGACAACATCCCACCTTCAGACCAAAAAGAAAAGAAATAACATCCCACATTTTAGTTAAAAAATTACAACACCCAACATTTAGACAAGAAAGAAATGACAACATCCTACATTAAGACAAAAAGAAAATACAACATCCCATATTTAGTCAAGAAATAAATTACAGTATCCCACATTTAGAGAAGATATAAATTACAAAAATGTGACTTCTAAACAAGAAAGAAATGATAACATCTCACTTTTAGACCACAAAGAAATGACAAAATCTTAATTCTAACAAGAATAAAATAACATCTCAAATTTAGACAGAAAGAAATAAAACCTAATTTAGACAAGACATGAAACAAGCCTCACATTACTAAAGCAAGAAATGACAGAATTTTATTTCTAAACATGAAAGAAATGGCAAAATCTCACATGTAAACAAACAAAAAAGAACAACAAAATATAACGCCTAAACAAAAACAAAAGTAAAGTTACATATCCTTAACAGGACATAGCAGTCAGCTCCAGTATTTTTTGGCTGTTTGTGATGCCCGGGCAAGTTTACTTTCAGTGGTTTGCCATGGCTTTCTACACGATCGGCACTCATACCATTGGATGGAAACCAAGTAAGGTGGTCAGCTGCCAAATCTCCTGCAGCTGTATTTCAAATGTGATATGCGGGATTACAAACTGCATTCGTAAACCTTTCGCCAAAGAGAAACTAAATAAACAAAACATAATTACAAAAACCTAGTTTTTAAGAAACAAAGAAAAACAACTCACTTGTTGGCAATGTTTTAAACATAACCACAACATCGGCCAAATTGTGTCCAGCCACCATTGTGCCTTTCTTGAAGGAGCCCACCTGACGAACCTCCTCAAGTGTCTAGATAATTGTCAAACACAAATATTAGTGTACATGAGAACACAAATGAAAATAAAACACTGTGAGCTCAAGAAGAAAAAAGCAAGCAGCAGGTTGAAAAGAGGAAAATACTGGATGGGATAAGCTGAGGACATTATTGAACAGGTCCCGGGAAGGTTAACCCGGTCAACAAATGCCCGCAGAAGTCGGAGTGTGTCGGCCTAACAGTGCAAGAACGCAGCTCTGCTGTAAACAGGCACAATGCAATAGCGTCCGAAAAAAAAACTCAGCATAAATGCAGAAGAGAAGAACAGGTTTGTCCTTTTGAGGACATAGAACCTGGTGAAGAATGGATACCGGTGGCAAATAGCTATGGTACGTTCTTTTCAGTATGCATCAGGCTGGATGAGGGATGCAGACAACAAAACACAATAACTGTGGAGGCTTTGACTTCTTTAGAATTCTACATAGATGGAGTTGTTCGACATGTGACTAGCTGATGGGCTTCAACAGCTCTGGTTGGAGGGAGAAGTGTGATGGAAGACGGTGATGCCTCCACCATGACAATAAGTTGCCCGACTATGGGGGTCATGGCAGTAATTACTTTCACCAGGCATACTTTCTCAGCGACGATTCAATGAGTATGCTCAGGAAGATCGAGTTGGGCTGGGCTCTAAGACAGTGGATGGAATCTCGGAGGAGGTCAAGCCTGATAAAATATGGGTTTATTTTTGTGCCAGGACATGCAAAAGTGGGAAGAAATTAGCAGAAAATGACAACCAAATAAAACAAATGATAATCAGTACACAATTAGTGAGAAGACTACATATCAAGTTTCCAACATGACTGACCAGAGTTCTACCTGGCCTCCAGAAAGCTTATGTTGGAACATACTAGACAAGAGAGGAAGACAGAGAAAGCTGTATATGGGGAAAATACTAGACAAGAGAGGAAGACAGAGAAAGCTGTATGTGGGAACATACTAAACAAGAGAGGAAGACAGAGAAAACTGTATGTGGGGAAAATACTAGACAAGAGAGGAAGACAGAGAAAGCTTTATGTGGGAACATACTAGACAAGAGAGGAAGACAGAGAAAGCTTATGTGGGAACATACTAGACAAGAGAGGAAGACAGAGAAAGCTGTATGTGGGAAAAATACTAGACAAGAGAGGAAGACAGAGAAAACTGTATGCGGGAGAATACTAGACAAGAGAGGAAGACAGAAAAAGCTTAAAAACTGGACAACAAATAATAATATAAACAGCATCAAATGTATTAAACTCTCAGACAGAGAGTAGTGAAGAGTCATGATCAGCAATGTGTACTAAAGACTAGGCACATGATGAAGAAGATAAAAGAGGAAAGATTAGGAAGAGGAGGAGAAAGATGGTGAAAATGAAGGGAAAAAGAGGAAGGGGGAAGAAGAAAAAGAATAAGAAAAGAAACAGGATGATATAAAATGGATTACTGTGTATTGGATAACACACTATACAACAGAAAAATATTACAACTGCAGGCACACCAGCTACTTCACAAGATAACGTCCGGCTGGCAGAAGTATGTTGTCCCTTGACAGACACCCCCCTGTTGCCTTCAGCAAGAAGAAAGACAAGACAAACAAAATACTCACAGCTGCCTCGAACCCTGCAGGTGCTATCACGAGGTTGTCCAAAATGCCATTGACTTTGGTGACCAGGGCTAGGATGGACGCCTGTTCTGCTGAAGACTGGGGTCAGGTCTGTATGCCTCTTCAGCAAAGCCTGATAATAATTAGACATATGCTACAATCAGATGTGTGTGGTTGTAGTTGCTTGCTCTCAGATGAGAGAGGTTGGGAATCAGCCTTCTACTATACCTAGCTAGTAATTCAGTTTACATGTACTGGCAGCTCATCAGGAAGGGAGCGTTAAGAGTATCTAAGCAGTTATCTGTGGGGCTATTTTGTATAACCACTTACATTGAAGTTTATTGTTGCTGAAAGCTAAATGTAATTTAAAACTGTTTTTGTTTCCTATGATACAGCAGTTACTTGCTATGTTAGACAATTTAATTCCTGGCTACACCAGAAAGATGTAGCTTTTGTCTGTGCATTTCCTGGCATGAACAAACATGATGAGATGTGGTCATTAGTGAGTGTCTAATATACAGGTTTGCTGGTCTCCCTGGCCTAGGTGTTAACGTCTTTCTCCGTAATCCCGTGTATTCTCGTGAGTAACGTAACCTACGCGAAAATCGGTAGCGGTTCTCGCCACGTTGGTAACTTACAGGGTATGTGAGCTGGTCGCTCAGAAAGCAATGACAAACTACTGAGCATAATCTTGCCTAGTACATCAACAGTGACTGAAAAATGCTGATGTTGACTGCAACGTCCTGTAAGGGATATGCCAACAAAAAAAAAAATACAGGTTTAGATCTAGCGTTGGTTTGTGGCTTTCTTGGCAAGCCAAACATGAATAGATGTCATTAGTCTCTAATATGCAGGTTTAGATCTAGCTTTAGTTTGTGGCTTCTTTTTCTTTTGTTCGCTTGAAATTTGTGTATATCTGCAAAGTTTTCTCTTGTGTGAACTTCAATCACACAAGTAGGGAAAAAAAAACCAGTTTCAAAATACATTTAGCTTTAACCCTTTACAAGGCGTAGCGTCCTTTACCGGCCGGTCTCTAAATACGAGCGTAACGGCCGATACTATTATGCATTGTAAAAACGCGATCTCTCGGCTTTCCGACACTTCCGTCGGCTACTTTCACTTTCGCCCATAGCTTGACAACGTGGCCGCCATTTGTAAACGCGCTACAATGACTTTGAACGGACTTGTTTTGATAGTTTTCGGGAGTTTTACGCTGTTTTTCAAAATGGATTTCGGCGATTCTTCAAGTGATAGCCGAGATTTCGCTCTGTTCAATTTAAATGACATTAAAGGGCACGAAGTTGATTATTAATCGGAGCTAGATATCAGTGCAAAGCGTTACTTTGCATTAGCAGTCGTGAGTCGGACTTTAAAGTAAGTGATTATGATTCTGAAAATGTGTTTGTAAATTGCCGTATAGATGACGGAAAATCACAAACAACATGCCGTATTTCGTAAATATTTGTGTTCATATATGGATTACCGGCAACAATCACGTGAGTAACATATTCTGCATGCTTTTCCCTTCATTGTGTTGTTTATTTAACTAAAATCGGTTGACTAACACCTTGTTTGTGATGTTTTTACTAACGCGACCCGAAATTTTTACAGAACCTGAAAAAATCTTGCCCGTTCAGGGCTACAAAACGGACAAGCGTCTGCCCTGTAAAGGGTTAAGCAACAATAAATTTAAGTGTACGTGGTTATACAGAATAGTCCCATATGCTTTAATGGGAATGTGTTATGCTTGATGTGAAATTTTTGGGTTCAGCTGTCACTCAGTTTATTTGACATCTTCAGTTGCTATATAAATTAAATCTAAGTGACGAGGTTATTACAACGCATTTTTAAAATTTGGTCAACATACGTTTGTACCCTGGCCTGATTAGAGGCCACCTCAAATAGTCTGCAGTATGATAAAAATAAAAGGCTGATGCCCAACAAGTGGAAAAAAAACACTTGATAGTATTCATAAAAATATATATATATAGACAGGCATTAATCATATGAGAATACATTTTCCCTTTTCTCACACAAACATTCTTGGTGCTAAAATGTCTGAATCTGTGCATAACTAAGAGAACAACTCAATGCTCACTCATGCTGCAGTATTTTCAACATAACATTTCTTGCATGTACACCACTTGAGCGTGGATTAAGCATGTATCTTATGTGACTGCATGTTTCAGTTCTAACAACGCTTATATTATCTAAAATGGGAAAAACACTTACATCTGTTAGTGCTTTCTCATCAGGGGCTGGTTTCGCACGAGGAAAGGCATTCTCACACTGTGGAGAAAGCATATCTTTTTACTGTCAAATTTACCAACCTACAACCTGAAGAAAAAACATTGAACACGTTTTGTCCTTGAAGGAAAATAATATTTCTCATCTTCAAAGTTAACTAATTATGTTAAAGACCATCAGTTGGTAGGTACTGACATATAGGTGTCAATGTTTAAGCCTGCAAATACTAACGAACAAACAAACGAACAACAAACAATCTTTATTTTCAAAGGGTTAAGAATTGGGCACACAGGCCCGTCTGACATTCTGCCCTTCTCTAAATTTCTTCTACTAGATAATTGTAGTATGATATTAAGTGACCACATCCATTCCTCACCAGACTTCTTTGTCACAAAATTCTCTGGTATCCACTTTGTGAAGAATGATTGATTCCACAGCATCTAAACCCAGACAAGATATGCTGCCACTATAGGGAACTAAAACCAGACCACATTTGTTGGTAGACCAGTGCTCTAACCACTACATCACTATATAGACAACAAAAACAACAACATGAAAGTGGGGCTAAAATACACGAGAGTCCTATGGTTAGCAGTGACTGAACATGGGCTGTTTTGTGTACAAATGACATATGTTCTGGTTTGAAGAAAAATGTCAAATTTATGGAAAGAAGGGCCTGGAATGTGTGGAAGTGAGCATCAGCTGTTGGCATGAACAAGTTCTTGGGGACTGTTTGATGAGAAGATGCTTCAGGGACACATAAAACTGACATGGTGTGACAATCAACAAGTCACCAGACCAACTAGATATACAATAACAAAACTCGGAGTTAGAATATCGAGGCAAAATGTTTACATAGCTCAGAAGATACGACAGACAGAGAAAAAAAGAAACCAAAAAACACTGATAATTAAATGACAATAGGTATTTTTATACTAACAGACCTACAGACAGAAAAAAGAAACCAAAAGTCAAACACTGACACTTAAATGACAATAGGTATTTTTCTACTTACAGACCTACAATTTATCTGAATATGACAACATTGGAACTAGAAGACCTATAATTTATCTGAACAAGATGAGATTGCTACTAGCAAATGCTACATTTAAATAAGGCATGACTGGACACTACAACTTACCTGAACAGATAAGATGAACTAGAGGACATTAAAACTTACCTGAACAGATAAGATGAACTAGAGGACATTAAAACTTACCTGAACAGATAAGATGAACTAGAGGACATTAAAACTTACCTGAACAGATAAGATGAACTAGAGGACATTAAAACTTACTTGAACAAGATAAGATGAACTAGAGGACACAACATACCTGAACAAGATCAGATCGGAACCAGAGGATGCTACACCTTACATGAACAAGATAAGAATGGAAGTAGACGATACTCCATCCATCATGTGCTATGCCGGTAAGCGTGGGCGGTCATGATTCGCCATTTCATCGATCACCAGAGTCATCCAGGTATTTACTTCTTCTTCCCCTTGATCTCTTTCACTCAATCTTGCCAGTTGTCACCAAGTTCTCTAATTTATTTCTTCTCATAACGTGTCCAAAAAATCTTGACTGTCTACGTCTAATTTCTCCAATTAATGTACAATTTTCATTTGTTTCTTGGAGGACTTGTTCATTGGTTTTTCTGTCTGTCCATGGTATTCTTTGCATTCTCCTCAGAAACCACATTTCCACAGTTATCAGGTGTTTTTCAGCTTAACTACTCATTGCTAACGTTTCACATCCATACAAAAGTACAGCTTCTATGTAGCACCTCAACACTCTTTCTCTTGTTTCAGTTGACATCTTTTTATTGGTCAGTTTGTTTTTCATCTTGCTAAAGGCTACTTTTGCCAAGGCGATTCTTGTTCTAATCTCTTCAAGAGGATACTACAACTTACATAAAGAATGGAACTAGAGGATATTACAATTGACATGAACAAGATAAGAATGGGACTAGAGGATACTACAACTGACATGAACAAGATAAGAATGGAACTAGAGGATATTACAACTGACATGAACAAGATAAGAATGGAACTAGAGGATACTAAAACTGACATGAACAAGATAAGAATGGAACTAGAGGATATTACAACTGACATGAACAAGATAAGAATGGAACTAGAGGATATTACAACTGACATGAACAAGATAAGAATGGAACTAGAGGATACTAAAACTGACATGAACAAGATAAGAATGGAACTAGAGGATACTAAAACTGACATGAACAAGATAAGAATGGAACTAGAGGATATTACAACTGACATGAACAAGATAAGAATGGAACTAGAGGATACTACAACTGACATGAACAAGATAAGAATGGAACTAGAGGATATTACAACTGACATGAACAAGATAAGAATGGAACTAGAGGATATTACAACTGACATGAACAAGATAAGAATTGAACTAGAGGATACTACAACTGACATGAACAAGATAAGAATGGAACTAGAGCATACTACAACTGACATGAACAAGATAAGAATGGAACTAGAGGATACTAAAACTGACATGAACAAGATAAGAATGGAACTAGAGGATATTACAACTGACATGAACAAGATAAGAATGGAACTAGAGGATACTACAACTGACATGAACAAGATAAGAATTGAACTAGAGGATATTACAACTGACATGAACAAGATAAGAATGGAACTAGAGGTTACTTCAACTCACCTGAACAAGGTCAAATGGAAGATGTGGGATAAAAGGCCTGAATCTGAAACAAAATTGGGTAACATTAAAATTGGACTACAGGATGCTCTCATAAACAAAAATGAGTATTTATAAACATAATGTAAGTAACTGTACTCTACATAAACTCATAGGTGATCAGTCTTTTTTTTATGTTGCTGTGGCATAACGCAGCCAACATTATTCATTTATCAACACCTGCCGCAAAAAGAGGAAACAACATTAAAAGAAATTGACTTCACAACCGCAAATGGAGATTGGGACTTAAAACTTAACATCGAAACTGGAACTGAACAAGTGACAAATGACGTGGATTCTTAGAAAGATTTCATCAGACCAAGCTCGGAACCCCATTGGATGGGAGAAACACGTGACCCGCCTTCGCGCCAGGGCATAATTAACATATATTACTATTTCATCAGAAATGTTAATAAGCCCGCACTTTTGTCTGAACTCGCTCCATGGACGGATGTGAGAAGATTGTGTGACCAAAAATTCAATGGGCAAGGCAGAAGTCTGGATCCGAGGTACGTTTGTTAGTCCCTTGATTAGACTAAGAACCCGATGTATCAAGTATCAAGTAATGTAAACCCATGTTTGTGATGTCAATTGAAATGTATTATTATTAATTAAAACCTCTGAAATGTAAAAATGCTCGACTGTAGATTCTAACGACGCAAAGCCATTCCCGGGCAAAATATTCTCTTCGATGAAACTACAATCTCTGATATTCTTAAAGATAATTATTAACTTTAAGAAGTGCATTATACTACTACATTCTATTCTAAACAACTGTGCGAAGTGATGATTCGAAAGCAATCTTGTGCATTTCACCAGAAACATTGTTAAAGATGCTATCACTATCTACAGCTGAAATGACAGTTCGTGTACTAGAACAAGTGCCTTGTTCTAAAACAGACTTATCTATGCCTATTTACGATCTAGAAAGCTGAAAGTGAAATCAATCTTTCCTTTCTCCTTTATCTATAGAATTAATAGGGTTTGGTGAAATAAATATTTATATTTGTCAAATTTAATTAGATAAGAGCACTTATGAACTGCAATACATGAGAAAGTTGTGCTTCGCGGAACACCATCACGCGCAGTGAACTTAACTCATTACTCAACATAACTTAAAACACCACTCAACACCACACAACACAACACTCAACATCACAACAACAACAGGTAATGGAAGAGAGTTATTAGACACAAGAAGAAGAAGTAGTTAATTGGGAAAACACAGAGAATTATTTATACACATTGTAAACACCATTGAGTAGAAGAAATGTTATAAATGTATGTCATTTATTTACATGCATCTTGACACCTTCTCACTCTTGTCATTGTCTCACTGTACACGTTCATTGACCCAGGTCAAATGAAGATTTACATACAGCAGGAACAAGTTGATACAAGGCGTACACAGTGTGATAAACTCTGACCACCCCAAATTAACCCAACACTAGCTTAGAGAGAAAAAGAGGGGGAGGGGAACTAGTTCCTACTTCAGGAATTTAGATTTCTTCCGACCTACTTCTTATTATTGTATTGGTAGGAATGTATATATTTATGTGAATATTCATCAGTGATCTTGGTGGCTACATACCAACAACCACCCAACACATCAGCAAATTAACCACCTAAATCAGACCTGAGGGAGGGAAGCCGAGAGAAAGAGATGAACCACAAGTGAGATGGAGGATGACTGGGCTATGAGCAGAGCATGGGGAGGCCTTCAGAGGAGCTATACGGGCAGACCTGAAGTGGATCCATCAGTCAATGGACCCTGGCTTACCTAATCCTCCAGTCACCAGGTTACTTTTCTCATTGGTAGACACCACACCCAATTTCAGGAAAACTGATATTTAATGGTTGAGACATCACCATCATACTTAATATGTACAACATCAAAATGTTTACTATGTTTTCACACTTGTTGACATCTCATATATTGATGCTTGTTATTGATTGTCTGGGACAATGGTCCAATGTGCAACTGTTCTATTACTTTGTGTAAATCACAATAGAGATGTATGTACTGACCAGAAGGCTCAGGCCAGTCAATAAATGATTAACATGAATTGACCTTCTGTTAATTTGTCAGTTCAAACCTATCTGTGTCAACAACTTCTTTGTACATCATGTTGTCAAAATCTAATGTGATTGATTGTGTGTTTGATTGTTTGGAGATAAATTAACTCATAATGACTTACTGAAGGGGGAAATAAAAAGACTCTAGATCTATCAACTGCTCAACATCCATGTTTTCTTCATCTAAATCAGGCTGAGAAAATTCTCCAGACTTTCCTCAGATTTGATAAACTAAAAGGGGGCTCCAGAGCTATCAGAATCATTGGAGAAGGGGCAGATTCCCAGTTAGTAATTACCATTCTCACCAGGGCCATAATCTAGATCTCCTAGACAATACTTATTAGAACGAGACCTGCAGATAACTCAAGGTTCATATTCTGGGGTTATGTAAGATAGAAGAGGATGGGGCTCTACATCTTTTGTTAGAGATGGGGCATGCACTACAGTGATCTCCCACTCCCTTCAAAAATATATGACAGTTGCATATCCCTTAACCCTTTACAGGGCAGAGGCTTGTCCGTTTTGTAGCCCTGAACGGGCAAGATTTTTTCAGGTTCTGTAAAAATTTCGGGTCGCGTTAGTAAAAACATCACAAATAAGGTGTTAGTCAACCGATTTTAGTTAAATAAACAACACAATGAAGGGAAAAGCATGCAGAATATGTTACTCACGTGATTGTTGCCGGTAATCCATATATGAACACAAATATTTACGAAATACGGCATGTTGTTTGTGATTTTCCGTCATCTATACGGCAATTTACAAACATTTTCAGAATCATAATCACTTTCTTTAAAGTCCGACTCACGACTGCTAATGCAAAGTAACGCTTTGCACTGATATCTAGCTCCGATTAATAATCAACTTCGTGCCCTTTAATGTCATTTAAATTGAACAGAGCGAAATCTCGGCTATCACTTGAAGAATCGCCGAAATCCATTTTGAAAAACAGCGTAAAACTCCCAAAAACTATCAAAACAAGTCCGTAAAAGTCTGTTCAAAGTCATTGTAGCGCGTTTACAAATGGCGGCCACGTTGTCAAGCTATCGGCAAAAGTGAAAGTAGCCGACGGAAGTGTCGGAAAGCCTAAAGATCGCGTTTTTACAATGCATAATAGTATCGGCCGGAATCGGACGCTATGCTCGTATTTAGAGATCGGCCGGTAACGGACGCTATGCCTTGTAAAGGGTTAAAGGACGTTGCAGTCAACACCAGCATTTTTCAGCTGGTACTAAGCAAGTTTTTACGTTCAGTAGTTTGCCATTGCTTTCTGAACGACCAGCTCACATACCCTCATAAGTCACCAGCGCGACGCAAACCGCTTTCGATTCTCATAGCTGCTGTTTTCCCCACGTGGTTATGTGGGATTATGAACAATGTCGTTAACCCCTTGGCCAGGGAGATGGCTGATCAGTCTTACTCAGAAATAATAGTTTCTTGCTCGTTGACCAATGCCACACAGGTGCTCTTTGTGCCTAGCACCATGTTCCAGTAGTCTCGGGTGTATTGCTAAACTACTGAGTCATCATTCAACAGGTAGTCACTCATAAGGTCATCTTACCTGCCTGACACTTGGCTAGTGCCCCAACTACATATACCTTCGATGGTTGCCCATCAAGGTCCCCCACTGTTGCTAACTACAACCAAACCAGGACATGCAATCCATTCATGTTAAGATGCCATGTATTTAACCTACTTGTGTCACAGCCATAGAAAGCATGCAATGGTTACTCTAAGTTAAAAGACAAAGATGAGAAGATCATATAAAAGACAACCGGTTAGACACATGGACAAAGGATCAGAGAGTCAAACTATTTTTACTGCCCCGACAAATAAACTATTTTTACTGAAATGCCAAGACAAATAAACTATTTTTACTGAAATGCCAAGACAAATAAACTATTTTTACTGAAATGCCAAGACAAATAAACTATTTTTACTGAAATGCCAAGACAAATAAACTATTTTTACTGAAATGCCAAGACAAATAAACTATTTTTACTGAAATACCCCTACAAATAAACTATTTTTACTGAAATACCCCTACAAATAAACTATTTTTACTGAAATACCCCTACAAATAAACTATTTTTACTGAAATACCCCTACAAATAAACTATTTTACTGAAATACCCCTACAAATAAACTATTTTTACTGAAATACCCCTACAAATAAACTATTTTTACTGAAATACCCCTACAAATAAACTATTTTTACTGAAATACCCCTACAAATAAACTATTTTTACTGAAATACCCCTACAAATAAACTATTTTTACTGAAATACCCCTACAAATAAACTATTTTTACTGAAATACCCCTACAAATAAACTATTTTTACTGAAATACCCCTACAAATAAACTATTTTTACTGAAATACCCCTACAAATAAACTATTTTTACTGAAATGCCCCTACAAATAAACTATTTTTACTGAAATGCCCCGACAAATAAACTATTTTTACTGAAATACCCCTACAAATAAACTATTTTTACTGAAATACCCCTACAAATAAACTATTTTTACTGAAATACCCCTACAAATAAACTATTTTTACTGAAATACCCCTACAAATAAACTATTTTTACTGAAATACCCCTACAAATAAACTATTTTTACTGAAATACCCCTACAAATACACTATTTTTACTGAAATACCCCTACAAATAAACTATTTTTACTGAAATACCCCTACAAATAAACTATTTTTACTGAAATACCCCTACAAATAAACTATTTTTACTGAAATACCCCTACAAAATAAACTATTTTTACTGAAATACCCCTACAAATAAACTATTTTTACTGAAATACCCCTACAAATAAACTATTTTTACTGAAATACCCCTACAAATAAACTATTTTTACTGAAATACCCCTACAAATAAACTATTTTTACTGAAATACCCCTACAAATAAACTATTTTTACTGAAATACCCCTACAAATAAACTATTTTTACTGAAATACCCCTACAAATAAACTATTTTTACTGAAATACCCCTACAAATAAACTATTTTTACTGAAATACCCCTACAAATAAACTATTTTTACTGAAATACCCCTACAAATAAACTATTTTTACTGAAATACCCCTACAAATAAACTATTTTTACTGAAATACCCCTACAAATAAACTATTTTTACTGAAATACCCCTACAAATAAACTATTTTTACTGAAATACCCCTACAAATAAACTATTTTTACTGAAATACCCCTACAAATAAACTATTTTTACTGAAATACCCCTACAAATAAACTATTTTTACTGAAATGCCCCTACAAATATACTATTTTTACTGAAATACCCCTACAAATAAACTATTTTTACTGAAATGCCCCTACAAATAAACTATTTTTACTGAAATACCCCTACAAATAAACTATTTTTACTGAAATACCCCTACAAATAAACTATTTTTACTGAAATACCCCTACAAATAAACTATTTTTACTGAAATACCCCTACAAATAAACTATTTTTACTGAAATACCCCTACAAATAAACTATTTTTACTGAAATACCCCTACAAATAAACTATTTTTACTGAAATACCCCTACAAATAAACTATTTTTACTGAAATACCCCTACAAATAAACTATTTTTACTGAAATACCCCTACAAATAAACTATTTTTACTGAAATACCCCTACAAATAAACTATTTTTACTGAAATACCCCTACAAATAAACTATTTTTACTGAAATACCCCTACAAATAAACTATTTTTACTGAAATACCCCTACAAATAAACTATTTTTACTGAAATACCCCTACAAATAAACTATTTTTACTGAAATACCCCTACAAATAAACTATTTTTACTGAAATACCCCTACAAATATACTAAGCGTTTTCTTGCTCTGAACTCAAGCGTAGTCCATACATATGCTACTACTTCTAGTGTACTCGAATTATTTGTGTACCATTGTCAGGTGAACCCACTCCAACTTCAGAGGTACTTGTAATTTTTGTCCCCAAGTCAAGGACAAGAAGTCAACATTTTAGAGGTTGAACCTGCTACCTCGGCATCAGCACACCAGAAGTTTAACAGCTAGCACACTTATCCATTCTGCCATGCAGACCTCAATAACAACATATAAATCTCATTAACGCTTTCATATAAGCAACACAGGGGGGCTGAGTGGTCTCGAGGTATGGTATCCGCCTCGAGTGATGGAGGTCCCAGGTTCAGGCCCCGGTGAGGACCGGGATTTATTTAAAAAATCCACCTGGACTTCCAATAATAAAATTGCCCCTGGTCTCTGGGTAGTGAGATCGGATGCCCGTGTGTATTGTTGCACACGTAAAAAATCCCTTGGCAGTTGGAAATCGAAAAAGAGTAGCCTAACGGCGCTGCCTGGGCAAAATTTCAAGTTAAAAATCTACCCAAAGTATTTCAGGATCCTCGCCGATGCAACGGAGTTTGTGCATTGAGCTGAGTTTCTCCAGGCTCAGGTTTGAGTTAGGAGGAAAACGGAGCACTTATGGGTTAAACCGTGTGCCGTGATGTTGATCCAACGACTAAACCAAACTATATAAGCAACACTCCATGCTCTGAAAATTAAACAGTGTTCCTTAGTAGATTTAAAAGTATTAAGAAAATGTCTTACGGGCCAGTGGGGGCCCCAAATGGTCTAACAGGTCCTCTCAGGCCTCCCCGCATCCCAGGTCTGCCTCGGTTGGGTCTGAAATAAAAATATGCACATTTGAAATTAAATATTTCCATCACATTCCATATTCATCCATACTGCTTTCTTTACTTTATCATAACACTGAATTAAATCACAACATACTCAGAATGTGGTAAAATATTACAATGTGTCTGCAGCCAAGCTCAATAAAAGCTGAATTACATTAGATGCAGTGTCTTCATTTGCTGACCAAAGGTCGGTGTGATGCCTTAAGAGATCTAAAACAGATTGATGTCCTAGCACACCTTCACATAAATCCTAACTACTCAAGCCCTCAAACACACAGCTGTACACATGCACGCACACACACAAAACTTTCATAGTGATCACGAAGTCAAGTGTAAAAACCAAGAAAAAAAAGGGAGAGTTTATTCGTAGAGCTCTACGAATAAACAAAGCGTTTATTCGTAGAGCCCTACGAATAAACAAAGCGTTTATTCGCAGGGCCCTACGAATAGACACTTTGTTTATACACAGGGCCCTATGAATCGATACTTTATACTTAGTTGAAGTATGGCTGTTTAAATATCAGGCGAGTTTAAGAATTGTTAACTTGCGTTTCTATACACTTACTGTTTACAGGCATCCATCTTTGTTTACGTTACTGACCTACTATTTCCTACTATTTATGTCCTGATAATTCTGGTCCAAGCTGACAGTAATATGCGTCACCTCAGAGAGACATGATTAGGGTCGTTAGGCAATACAAACACCAGGCTTTCGACTGATTGCCCTCATGAATTAACAAATAAACAAGGAAATGCTACGGATATAAAGTGCAGGAAAACCTGGTATATGTGAAGCGGGTTGAAAAGAGAGAAGAGAGAGATAGATAATGAAGATAGTGTGCGAGACAGATATGTGAGATATGAGAAAGATGTGTTGAAAGACATAAAAAAGTGATAAAGACAAGAAAGAGAGAGGGGGAGGAGGGAGATAGAGAAGAAGAGAGAGAGATGTCTGTATGCCTCTCTATATGTCCGCCTGTCTGTATGCCTCTCTATTTGTCCACCTGTCTGGATGTCTCTCTACATGCCCGGATGTCTCTCTGTCTCTGTCTGTCCGTCCGTCTGACAGCCTGCGTGATTTCTTGTTCTCTATCAGCCTACTTGTATCTGTCCATTTGTATATATGTCTATCTGAATCTCTATCTAACAAACTGTCTGTCTGTCTTTCCATATGCATATGTATGTCTGGTTGACTCTCTGTGTGTATGTATGCGTGTGTCTGACTCTCTATCTGTCTGCCAGTTTATATCAGTTGTTTATTTGTCTCTATCTCTGACTGCCCCCCCCCCCCTCTCTCTCTCTCTCTCTCGGCCGGTCAACCTGCCTGTTCAGAGTATTGCAGGGAGAGGTTGAAAGAGATGTACGAGCGAGTGTCTGGTTGGATCTAGCTACCCATCTACCTGCGTACCTACTATCCACCTACCTGCCTAGCTACCCACATACCTGCTTACTTAACTACCTACCTGTCTACCTCCCACCCTTCTACCTGCCTACTTAACCACTTTCGTGTCTATGAATATGAAAACTATGAATATTACAAAGAATTATCGCCGAATCAACGGAGTACGTGCTTTGTGCTCGATACTTTTGACAACAGCCAGCGGGGAGAGAATTAAGCGGAGGAGAAGAGGTAGGGGAGAGGGGGGAAGGAAAAGGAAGAAGAGGGCTGGAGCCAGAAGGGGTAGAAGGAAAACGGATCGTTTGGGACTCAAAAATGTGTGGGTTGGGTATTGGAATTGCCGTAGTGCAAAGAAACGAGGACCAATACTGGAGAAACTGGTACTGGTTCGATACTGGTACTGGAAACTGGTACGAACGATTGACATTTGACTTTCATCCAATTAATTGCTGAACCATTATAAAAAAAATAAAAAAGGTCCGGAAAGGAAACGAACCTCGAGCTCCCGCCCATCAGGCGGGCGCACTATCAACTATGCCACTGACGACACGTTTTCCAATCAACGAAAATGTATAATATAGCCGCAAACTTACGTTAAATCACGTGACCAGCCATGCCCTACGAATAGACGCTTTGTTTATTCGTACTGCTACTACTCTGTCAATCTCAGCTCATATGGACCAGTCACCAGCTCACATGCCAAATTAGTAACTTCCAAACAAAACAGATGGTGAGTTTGAGTCATCCAAGCAATCTTGTGGTAGACCAAAACAAAAACAAAGACACCATGAAAAGCTCAATGAAGATAGAGATATGTGGCGGTGGCTTTGAAATTGGGAAGCACTGCTGCTGATCAGTGATCACCTAGATTGGTACAGTTAGATTTCAGTTTCTGCTGGCAAAACAACTTTGAAACAGTTTAGAATTGAGAAATATTCACTGAGTTGTGCTATGTCAACTGAGAAAAACACAGAGCTGTGCTAA
Organism: Cepaea nemoralis; assembly: GCA_014155875.1. Lineage (NCBI taxonomy): Eukaryota > Metazoa > Mollusca > Gastropoda > Stylommatophora > Helicidae > Cepaea > Cepaea nemoralis. The sequence continues at coordinate 141,818 of JACEFZ010020085.1, forward strand.
ATGAAATGAGGAAGATTCATAGAGGCGTGGCATACAAAGTGAGGAAGATTCTATAGGAAAGGAAATGAGGAAGATCCACAGAGGTGTGCCATATGAATGAAAATCACAAGTGGATGTTACCTCCATCTGATGGACAGTCAGCATTCCTGTGCAAACATAAACAATTTCACTACAACGAACCTACACCTACACCTTTAGAGTAGCATATGGCAGACGCCAGACGACTTGGTCACTTCACCACCGAGGCTCCCATATTTATGATATTATTATTATTGATATATTATTTTGTATTAATTAACATGACAGTCACACAATGAAGTTGAATTAACTTAATTAATATTATTATAATAAATAATATTAATAATTATTAAGTGAGCGAGGGGTCAGAACTACTGGCAACAAAACCACAGACTGTGGTGTGCAGTGAAATGTATTTCATATGCTTCGTACACCAATTTGCCAAACGTGTGTCAGTATTTAATCTAACAATGGCTCAAACAACTGTCTCGTTTCTACACGAACTTGAAAATATTTAAAATAATGTTTTTATTTTCGAAAGCCTATCGATAACAGGTTACATTGAACGGTAAACTAATTCACAGCATAAATAAACACACAGAGGTATATATCAATAATCGTAGCTTCTGCTGGTCAAGAATTAAAGAGAATGCATGCGGTGATAAGTTATGCTACCTCATTTTTAATGTAGTTTCAAAATAAATTAATGAAAATTGATGTCTCTCAGACACTGCTTCCACCGGCAAATTACAATGAAATATATGGATTGGATGCAAATAAAGTTTCCGCTGGTAACTAATAAAAACTAATAAAACACCATTATTTTATACGGTCAAGAAACAAATATTTGTAACAATGAAATTTAGAAAAATAAAATAATTATTTTAAATAATAAATCCTTTTTATTATTAGTTAATTGTGTGATTCTTTTTCAATTTCAAATTTCAATTTCAAATTATATATAACTCATAGTCCATGCCGTATGTGGTCATTGCCTTAACGGATAGCAGTGTGCAAAAAGATACAAGAATAGCCTGGGTTGGTGGACGTTGTTTGTGCAGGAGAGTCTGGCATATGATACCACATCTAGTCTCAAAATGGAGGTGGAGGAGGTCATGGCGGCGTTCCTCTGACTGGAGGACAAACGGCACTCGCATGTTCTGATTGTAACGGACTCACAAAGTATGATGAGAAAGGCGAAGACAGGCATGCTTCGGGCTTCCATTCAACAATCACAAATAGAGAGCATTTGTTGGGTGTTTTCCCCAGGACATGTTGGTGTGGTGGGAAACGAGCAGGCTGACAGATTGGAATCGTGTGTATTGCGCAGAAGAACGGATAAATCTATCTGTTCTAGATCATCACGGCTTGGAGAGAATGGCGCTGCTGTGAGTGGCCATGGGATCTGGCCAACACTCAAAACACCGAGGAAAGGTCAAACTCATACATAATCAGACTGCTACTCGTATCATTAGTATAAGGACGCTTCACTGGCTGTTGCAGATGATGACGTAGCACGTATGGGAATGTCTCGAGTGCTGTGACGTCAGTTCTTGAATCAACTCCTGCATTTATGCCAAATTTCCTAGCATCTACAATCTTGGTCTGCCCACAGAACATCATTAAATGTCTTGTGCCCTTGATGAAATGTTCATGTCTCACTTTCATCGCCCTCATTCTGGACAAGGAAGGAGATTTCGAAGCGTCCCGAGGGTCATCTCTCCGCTCTGTGTCTCTTATAGAGTTGATGATGTCTGGCCCGTCAATTGTTCTTCCGTCTTCGATCACCGCCATGCTTTCCAACCAATCGTCTCGCCCGTTTCCTTTCACGATTGAGTGTCTTGTACATAGATAAACGTTAACTGAGTAATTGTGATGTGTCTAGTGTGTCGAGCCACTCATGTCATATGGGGTCAGTCTGGACTTTGAGCATGTTCACTGAGTCACTCGGTATACACGCGTGTGAGTACTTCTGCATGCCGAGTCAATTCGAGGCATTCGTCAGAACCATTTTTTGTTCCATTGTAAGGATGGTTGTTGTCATAAGGAAAGCACAGCTTGCTTCCTTTATGGGTTTGCATCTCCAGCTTGTTGAGAATGCCCATGCACTCCACTTGGCCCGGACCACAGAGCTATCCGCAAGTACACAAGAAATTCCACTCTATTATCTACACCCAGCCGGCTCCGTAGCGAGTAGGTTACAGTTCGTGATCCCACAAACCCGCATTCAAAACACAGATGTGCGCGATTTAGCAGCAGACCGCATTGTCTTGTGTGTGTATGTGTTTTTTTTGTTTTTTTTTGTGTTTTTTTTTTTGGGGGGGGGGGGGTTACGAAATGGTATGAGTGCCGGTCGTTCAGAAAGCAATGGCAAACTACTGAACGTAAACTTGCCAAGATATCAACAGCAAAACATGCTGATGTTGACTGCAACGTCTTGTAAAGGATATGCAACTAACTTAACTATCTATACCCATGTAGACAACAGAGTGTGGTGGACAATTGCAGATATATACCCATCTAGCTAGACGACGGGGTATTGTCGAGAGCTACTGATCTATAACATACCCATCTAGACAACGAGGTAAGCTCGGCATTTGCCGACCTACCCATCTAGACGACAGGACGACAAGCAATTGAAGAGAAAAATAAAGTGAATTCCTGAGTCATATATGCCGACTGAGTGTTGTAGATTGTATTAGTGTGTTAGACCTATGATGAGCGTTGATGGATAGGGTACCCCCCTATCAAAGGAGAAGTAAGGTTACCCCGTTCCCTCTTCTAGTTGTCGAGACACCCTTGAGCAAGGTGAAATATATATTCATTGAGCTAGTCCCAGTGCCGGTGACAGAAGAGTCCACTGTGGCATATCCATATATAATATTCCTACTGAGGCCACCAATCTCCAACTGTATCCCTTAAAACTCTCTTGTCTTATCATTCAACTTGCTCATGTCCATCACCGCATGCCTTAGTACCTGCTTGACCAACAAACCTTGCCCATGTCCTCCCTGACCACAAAGGAAACCCTAACCAGGGCACTAATAGTTATTAATATTGACATTCAGTTCATGAAGCAAGTCGACATCGAAGTCGTAAATCAACTTTTCTAGTGCGTCCATACGCCCGTTGCTAAACCAGACGTTCATATTCTAAGATTTGCCTGATGCCCATTTGTATACAGCTAAGTCGACTTCAGAGCTGTATGTTGTGTTATTTTATGTCATGTTATGTTATGTTGAACGGCGTCACTACACTTTGGTCATTCCCATGCCTGCTCAGTCAGCCGACGCAGCAGTCATCCCAAAGTATTCCTGCTCACTCAGTGAGTCAATGTTCTTATAACAAGCTGACTATGGTATCTCCTCCCCTTCGCACGGAGGCGGTATTGACGTGCTTGTCCAGGCTTTACACCTAGTTCGTGCAGTCAGGTTAGAGCCAGTGTCTCGTCAGTATCCGCCAAGTGAGCCCGCATTGCATCGATTATATCAGTTCTTTTCATGCTTCTTTCCACTTGTTATAAAAAACTGTCATTTACTGCTAATATAGTACCTTGCGGTAAGCGTATACTACCGTCAGACTCCCCGCCTACTTGCGTTTGACAGGTGTACGCACCCAGTGGTCCGGGCGCGTATACGACCCATACCTGCGGGATTTGGCTGAACGCCTCTAAGTCAAATCTCAAGGGTTTAGGGTCTGGCCATCGCTTGTCTCCTGCTCGTGGAGGCGAGGTCTCGGAGGTTTGACGCTGAGCCGCCAGCGTCTGCAGCCTACCTTGTGCCAGACGTATTGGTTATCCATTCCTCTGGATCAAACAAGGCAAGGCCGAGAGAGGGAACATGTCGTTTGGGCACCACATGTTTCTCTGAAGCTCTGCCCAGGCATTGTGATGGAATTTTAGCCAAATTCTAACTCACATACTTTGGTCTGTCAAGACTGTAAGGTGCCACTCACAGTACCTTGCGGTGTATGGCAGAGGGGTCTTTGAGCCTTGTTTTCCCGTTTGTGTTGGTGCATTATTATTATCCAAAACCGCACTGGTCGGGGAAAAATTACACCTTTCTCTCCTGGGGACTGAACGCAAATCACTGGCTTTTTCTTAACAGGAAAGCTCATTAATCACTATTACTTGATCTAGTATATGGGAAGGGCGAAAACTTCCCAGTTCTACGGCAGTATCATGCATAATATTGCCTTTACCGTGAATTGTTTTCCTTATTTTATTTATGTGTGTGTGTGGGGGGGGGGGGGGGTGTTCGCTTGTTTTGAATTCAAGCATAGTCATGGACTTTGTGCTACTATTTCTTGTGTACTGCACTAACTTTGACTTTTGCGTGTGGATTAGCTTACCCTATTACCAGTGCAAAGAATACCATGGAAAGACAGAAAAACCAATGACCAAGTACTACAAGAAACAAATGAAAATCGTAAATTGATAAGAGAAATTAGACGTAGAAAGTCAAGATTTTTTGGACATGTGAGAAGAAATAAATTGGAGAACTTGGTGACAACTGGCAAGATCAAGGGGAAGAGGAAAAAAAAGTCGCTTAAAAGTCGACAGGGTCGACTTCATTGCACCGGGATTTTCCCACATGGCTCAGTCTCTTTCCGCAGCGCGGAAAGCGTCGCACAAAGCACAAATTCCGTAGCTCCAGCGAGTCTCCAAAAAAATGCACTCGTGAACCGAAGACGCGGCCTGGAATCGAACCCACAACCTTCGGAACTTGAGGCAGACGGCTTGACCAATTACTCCCAAAGGGGGGGGGGGAGACATGGGGAAGACAGAGAAGTAAATACCTGGATGACTTGACCACGTGGTATGGTCGAGACAAGAACACTGAGCTGATCCACGACTCTGGTGATCGAGTGAAATGGCGAATCATGACGGCCCACGCTTACCGGCATGGTATCTGATAGATGGATTACCCGCGTCCCTCTCCCTCAACCCCAGGCGAACCCACTCCGACTTGGCATGCATATAATGGCATAAAAAGGGAGATGATTGGTGTAGGAAAATGGTCACTGTTTATTGTAGTTGACTCCCATAAATAACCTAGTTATAAAGATGCGATCTACAACACGTAGCACAGTTTAAATCTGTACTAAAACTACAGTTACAGTAAAACCATGGCACAATTACATATGTGACAGTAACGTTTACAGTGTTATTTGCATATATAACAGTGCAGCGGGTAAGTTATTATAATGCAATGCTGACACTTTGTTTCATCATCATCAAGTGCTCACCCAACCGGCTTTGGCATTCTGTTCATGACTCTCCACAGATCTCGACCTTTGGTTTGATGTGTTGGAACAACTCTGCTGAAGTCCACCGATGTCATTCCTCCATGCCACCGTCTCAATCCATCCAGCATCATTTCTCTTGATCAGCTTCTGCCTCTCTTTTCCTTGATCTTTCTAGTTGTCACGATGTTCTCCAATGCCTCTCTACGCATCACATAACCGAAGAAAGCTGTCTCTTTCTTATTGAATCAATAATTGATGTATATATAATGTTATAATTTCACTAGTGACATTAGCGACACTGCCATACATACAGCAAAACAGGTTCCATATCACTCCAACACTCTCTATCTTGCCGGCTCTGTGGCAAAAGGGTTACAGAAGCAGTTCGTAATCCCACATACCTGCATTCGAAACACAGCTCCGGGCGATTTGGCAGCAGACCGCCTTGCCTTGGTTTTGTACGAATTATTATGGGGGCCGGTCATTCAGACAGCAATAGCAAACTACTGAACGTAAATTTGCGAAGAGAGTCGCAAACAACTAACAAATGCTGGGGTTGACTGCTAAGTCCTGTGAAGGATATGCAACTAACTTTTATTTTTTTTAACTAACTAGAGATATAGACATTCCCAATATTACGGTGCACAGTTTCCTTCAGTGAAGCAATGGCATCATTATGGAAGTGCCACGTTCAAATTTAGTTTTTTCAACTTTTCATATGTTTTGGTTATCTATTGTTTCTTAATCTATAAATGTGTTGTTGTTGTTGTTGTTATAAATTCAGACTCGTGCCCTTCAGCCCATTGCCATGTAATGATACATGATGTAGTGATAAATCTTCTTCTTCAGCATTCCGAACCATTGAGGTTCTTTGCTGCAGATACAATCCATCTCCATTCGTCTCTCTGGTTGACCTTCTCTTGCCAGTCGTTGATTCCAAGTGCTTGTAGGTCTGTATATATATATAATCTCTCCACCGTCTTCTTGGTCTACCTCGGGGTCTACGGTCATTTATTTCCTGAGTGTAAGCGAGTTTTGTTTCCCTATTGTCTTCCATTCTTTCTATATGCCCCAGCCATTACAGTCTATTAGCCTTCATTATACCAGTGATTAGCGGGAACTTAAACAGATCATAAATGTCTTTGTTGCTTCTTCTTTTCCACTCTCCACTTTGTGTATTCCTAGTGATACATGATGTAATTATATATGATGTAGTGATACATGCAAATGTTCATTAGCAGTTGCTTTGTTCCATATATAAACTTTCTGCTCCTTGTTTTTGTTTTCCTTTTTCAGAAGATTCACCAAACATAAAAAGAGAACATCTGACTTCTCAAACATTTAAAATCCCCGGGAAGGTTAACCCGGTCAACAAATGCCCACAGAAGTCGGATGTGTCGGCCTAATGGCGCAAGAACGCAGCTCTGCTGTAAACAGGCACAACGCAATCACGTCCGAAAAAAAACCTCCGGATGAACGCAGAAGAAGAAGAAATGTTTAAAATAATAGATTGCTTTTCTGTTTCTTGTTTTCCTCATGAAATCAAATCAGAGCAGCGAGATCAGCCTCGAGGTATTTAATCAACTGTAATTACCTTTGTTTGGGCCATGGTAGTGTAGTGGCCAGACACTTGCCTGCCAGCCCAATGGTCATCGGTTTGAATCAGCATCGAGGCTGATTTTTAAAATGGACCTGGGCTTACAGGTCGACCCCACTTTAAATGGATACCAGGAAATGTCTTGGGTAGTAAAAGTGGTCGGATTGATGCGGAACATATCACCCTCCAAATGTAACATGCTGTATACAAGTATGGGTCAAGCACCATATGCCCAAAGCACATTATGGTGTGCAGAAGAGTACCTTATTTTTAATATACTTATATACAGTGTGTATTTTTAATGACTGTGCAGTGTTTGAAAATATTGCCGGTCCAAGTTTTGTATTCACCCTCTGTAAAGTTCATGCAACATAATAGCTAAATACAAAACTTGGACAGGCAATATTTTCAAACACTGCACAGTCATTAAAAATACACCCTGTACCTTTGTAACATCTTGTGCTGTGTGTCGGCTGATTCAAATAAATGCCCCACCGTTCCAATCAACTGTAGCAGGTTATTGATTGCTGCTGGTAACTTCTCTTGTCTCATTTCATAGTGATTTGTCACACTTACATATATATGTACATGCACACACAGACACCTGCACACAGACACCTGCAACTTTGTAGATAAACAAGTTAGAATACACGTGAACACCTGGCACAACCAGTATGATTACACACAAGCACATACACCTAAGCATATAAATATACACACATATTTAGGTGTACACATCACTGCTCCCCCCACCCCCAAAACACACACGCACACACACACAAGTTAGAATATACACAAACACCTGCACATTCCCACACAAACAGGTAAGATTATACACACACACATACATCTAAACATATAAATACACACATATATTTAGATGTACACATCACCCTCCATACACACACATACATACATTTCGATGTACACATCAACCCCATACATACACTCACACACATGCACGTACACACACTCTCTCTCTCTCTCTCTCTCTCTCTCTCTCTCTCTCTCTCTCTCTCTCTCTCTCTCTCTCTCTCTCTCTGTAATAAGGACAACAAAATTAAACTCATCATTATCATCATGTGCCCTGTCAGCTGGCAAATTGTTCCTGCATCTAAGGCAGAAAGACATTCAAATATGTACATTTGTACCTAACTACAGCAGACATCATGACATTCACATGTGCACATTTGTACCTAACTTCAGCAGAAAGACATTCAGTATGATTTACTCATAACATACATGTCGTCAAATTTGTACCTAACTAAACCAGAAAGACCACCAGTAACAAACAAATGCCTGGTTTGGGTCAAGCCTCCAACCTTGAACCATCTTATCTATTCTAACTTCTTTGGCTGAACCCTGCCCCACATTTGCTACTATCTGCCTGTTATGAAAGTGTTTGTATTTAAATGTGGTTATCTTGACAGCCGAAACGCTGCACTGTTTCACAGAACCAATATTCTGACATATTGTAAGTATAGTTTATATGTATCTCTCTCTCTCTCTCTCTCCATTAAAGGTGACATGAAACATGCCGCAGAAGAACATCTTTAAATTGCTACAGTTTGTGGAAGGTTAATGATGTTATTTACATATTAATTTATAAGAACTACATCATTCAATTACTTAATATGCAGGTTCAAAGTGTATAGTTCATAGTAACATGTAGGTTGAACTTTGTTGCATGTCCTTTACTGGACGTCACAGTCAACCCCAGTATGTTTTGGCTGTTTGTGATTTCTAAAGGTAAAGAGTTTGTAAAGGTAACCTTAAATGTATGAAGGTCTAACACTACCCATCCCAATAACAATATCTGTCATGAAACTACTGTTACCTTTATTTGATATGTTTCTTGCCATATTATTATTTCAGTTAAAATCTCTTTTTTTTTTACACACATACACACACATGCACGCACGCACACACGCACACACGTGTGTGTGTGTGTGTGTGTGAGAGAGAGAGAAAGAGAGAGAGAGAGAGAGAGAGAGAGAGAGAGAGAGAGAGAGAGAGAGCATTACATAAAATATTAACATTTGGTTTTGTTTATGTTTCATCATTTTTGTTCATGCTGAACTCTTCAAGGTTAGAAGATCAGTATTTTGGTTAAAATTTTCAAGTGGTTCATGATGGGATCATCTCTATTGAAATGTTTGTTTTGTTTTGTCCTGGTTATAGATTTGAAATATCCCATTTATAACATCAATATAGTTATGAAAACTGTGGCAATGAAGATTTAAAGGTGAGAGGATTGACTTCATTGCACCGGGTTTCTTCTTCTTCTTCTTCGTTCATCCAGAGTTTTTTTTTCCGGATGTGATTGCGTTGTGCCTGTTTACAGCAGAGCTGCGTTCTTGCGCCGTTAGGCCGACACATCCGACTTCTGCGGGCATTTGTTGACCGGGTTAACCTTCCCGGGGGTTTCTTAGGACGTTTGACTCTCACTGTTGTGGTGTTATCCCCCATCCCAGTTGGTCCATATAGAACAGCCAAAGATCCTGGTCAGCCCTCAAGGGAAGGCAGGGGCAGACCATGAGCATTCCCCGCCATCCAAGGAGGCTTCCATACTTGCAGAGCCGATACATAGCGCTCTGGTACTGGGCTCACCCAAGGAATCGTCACGTCCTGCACATGGCTGTTTAGCCTCACTTCGCACCGGGTTTTATCCAATATAGTCTGGCCTCTTTCTGCAGGGCGGGCCTGCCAAAAACATTGCACAAAGCATGAACTTTGCAGCTCCAGCGACGACCCCCATGAAAATGCACTCCTGAACTGAATGAAGGAGCCTGGAATCGAACCCACAACTTTCACAACAGGAGGCATGCTGCTTAATCACTTCACCACGGAGACCCCACCACGGCAATAATTAACTCTTAATAACTTCACGGGGACCCCCCACGGGAATAATTAACTCTTCGTCTTTAACACCATTTCTTGAATAATTCATTTAAGAAATATTATGTATTTAATAGATCATTTCACTTTCCAGATTGTTTCTGCAGCACTACATCGCTACCTGACCTCTAGTGTGAACTTTGGCCAGCTGTTAGAATGTCTTCATCTCCTCCAGGGACAGAAAAGATTGCCATCATTGGCAGGTAAGTTTATGCTCATAAACACGTAACAAACTGTGGACTGGCAGTTATTGATTGATGATGTATTTGTTCCTTGATTCTTGTCACTGGTTTTACAGCTCAGTTTATTCAGAATCACATGGGAGTTACTCCCCCGATGTGTCTCCACCTTGCCGTGGTGGGGGAGCTTGCGTGTCCCATTGACCCTATGTGTTATGTTGATGGATGAAAACTACATATCGGACAGCTTATGGGATAGGGGCCAGACTAAGCGAGACACAACCTGCTTCTCTGCGGGTAGACTGAGGATAGCAGTCAAAAGTTTAAATCAGGCGCATGAAGGCAGAAGTTCTTGGTCTGAATACATACTCTAAGTCCCTCTGTCAAGGGTTGTGGCTGAACGTCTCCAAGCTATAAACCCTCGGATGTGAGAGCCGGGCCGATACCCACCTACCGAAAAATGGAGGTGAGATTCTGAGCATGCTACATGCCCAGTTCAGATACTTGTCCGAAGGCTCTCAGCTGGGGGATATGAGGGATCCCTGGATGAGAGGGCCTGGCCGTTTCTCGCTCACTTCTGCACGGAGGTAAGGTGTTGAGCCGGCAGCACATATAGTCTACCTTGTGAGCGAGTACTAAAAGGTAAAAGAAGTGCCCCAGTCGAATGGAATGGTTACGAAAACTGTCTGTATCTAACTCATAGAGAGTATAGACAAAGGTGGAAAAACGTCTCAATAACATGAAATGGAACGCACGGCTAGCGAATCAATTGCGTGGTCCAAAGTCCAAAGCGAAAGCTTAACTAGTGGATGTCACCCACATACTGACCGTTCCTGGTTTGTGCTTCAGCGACCAGTGGCAATCAAAATGCCCAACACATGGAAGTGAGGAATTAAAGCAGCCATGAGCAGGACGTGGCAACTCCTCGGGTGAGCCCAGTCTCGGAGCAATATGTGCCGGCTCTGCAATTATGGAAGCCTCCTTGGATAGCGGGGGAATGCTCATTATCTGCCCCTGCCTTCCCTTGAGGGTTGACCGTGATGTCGTTGACCGTTCTACTTTGACCAGCTGAGATGTGGGTGACACCACAGCACTAACAGTCTAACGTCTCTCGAATCCCTGGGAAGGCAAACCCATAAAAATGCCTGCTGAAGTCGGATGTGCTGGCCTACGGGTGCAAATAAATCAGACACAACGCAAAAAATGTCAGAGTGAAAGTCTTTCGTGCTAGGAACAGCTCTGACTAACTAGTTTTCCGAATAGCTCGTGTCCGGAAAAGCTCTGACTAGCTAGTTTCCGAATGTTCGTTGTGCCTGGAACAGCTCTGACGGGCAGATCGACAAGCACATGTCCTAATCGAAAACTCGCTGAGTGGATACCGACTGCAGACCGGTCTTGTCAGTGCGGGAAAGGCTCGTGGTGAATGATATGCCCAATATATCGAAGTGAGGAATTAAAGCAGCCATGAGCAGGACATGACGATTCCCTCGGTGAGCCCAGCACCAGGGCGCTATGTGTCGGCTCTGTAACTATGGAAGTCACCCTGGATGGTGGAAAATGCCATGGACTGTCCCTGACTTCCCTTGAGGGCTGATCGTAAAACATTCAACCGTTCCAACTTGACAAGCTGTGATGTGGACAGCACCATAAAAGTGAGTGTCTCCCAGGAATGCAACCTGGTCAAAAATGCACGCTAAAGTCGGATGTGTTGGCCTACGGTTTCGACCCTAGGGCGCATAACTTAGACACACCGCAATCACATCTCAAAAAACACTCCGGATGAATGCAAAAATGAAGAAGACATGGGATTTATGGAAATGTGCTGCTTGCTGAGTCTGCTCTGCTTTTGTCACTGAGGAACAATTATGTAGAATAAAACAAAACAAAAATGAGGTTATTGTCCTTTGTGCTCTTCAGCAAGGGTGCTGCAATAGCACAGTGGCCAGATGCTTGCTGCCGGCCCTATAGGTTACAGCTATTTTTGATATATGGGAAGATTGCAGTCTTTGAAACCAATTGTGGTATTACATTTAAAGAGCATTCAAGAGGATAATGCTGATGTGTATACAACAAGGTATTCTAAACAAACTGAAAGATATCAACTGCAGCAGAAACATGGCAGCTATACAGAGACATAAATAACAGTCTTTTGACATTTCAGAACTTTAATCATCAAGTTGATTAGTTCTTGGGCTGGTTTTAATCATCAAGTTGATTAGTTCTTTGGCTGGTTTTGATAATCAAGTTGATTAGCTCCTGGGCTGGTTTTGATCAAGTTAATTAGTTTCTGGGCTGGGTTTGATCATCATGTTTATTCGCTCTTGGACTGGTTTTAATCATCAAGTTGATTAGCACTTGGGCTGGTTTTGATCATCAAGTTGATTAGCTCTTGGGCTGGTTTTGATCACCAAATTGATCAGTTTTAGGCCTGGGTTTGAAGCATTCTAATCATGCCTCATCAATGGCGCTGGTCTCCAGCAATAACTCTCTACATGTCTGGACACAACACATGATCTCTTCTGTGGGGCATTTTTGTTTCAGAAATCACCTACCCATGATGTGAAAGACCAGCACACCAAGGTGTGGCATAGACAGCTCTAGGGGTTAAGTACCCATTGGACTAAATGTTAAGTCCTGGGTCTTGTCTCTATAACAATGGTGCTGCTTGGTTCTCATTTAATACCAGCTGCCTAACATACTAATCATCCTGATGCTTGAGCGAGAGTGAGTGCATGTTAGTTCACACATGTTTTTAAAACTCTAAATTTAGTGGTCACATGTTTATTCTGCAGTGGACTCATTGGTCAGTCCTGGGCCATGATCTTTGCTGGTGGAGGTTACAAAGTCACAATATATGACATCCTACCTGAGCAGGTTGGCATCACTATCACATGTTTGTAGTCCTGTTCTGTCTTGTTTTCTCTGATGTTTTCTATTTGTGTTTGTTACCAGGACTGATATTTGTTGCACTTCAGGCAAATCCACATGTGCTCAGTCTCTGTCTGCAGATATGACAAGAATATTTTATATTTCCTTTTGTATTGGATATCTTGTAAATTAGCATACATACGACATATGATATATGTGTGACTATTTATTTATTTAGGGAAATAGAAAAAAAAAAAACAGAGACAGTATGCATGTGTATATGTACATGTGTAGTTTTTTTAAAAAGATTTTGGTTAGTGAATCCTCTGGACGCTTGCACAAATCCACACCCATGAGATGAGTTGCTTGAGAAGAACACAAACTTCACTATCCGTGACCGACTATCCGTGACCGAGTAAGAAGTGATGTTATCAGACAGAGAGTGTAACCAACACCTTGCACCACATATATTGAAAGGCAGAAGATCAAATGGTTCGGCCATCTCGTTAGAATGCAATACCATCAACTACTCAAACTGGCACTACATCAAAGAAGATCTGATTCAAGAGCAAAAGGATGCCCAAGAAGAAAATGGATTGACAACCTAAATCAAAAACATTGTACAATCATACAAAATGACACTATCCAGTGCCATCCATTGGGAGCAGGGACATCAACTATTTTTCCCCATGACACTTGAAGGCAAAAATGGAAGATGATGACGATGATGATGAATCCTCTGAGTGGCTTACGGGAATGTCCCGAATGCTGTGATGTCAGTTCCTAGATCAATCAATCAATCAATCCTCTGGAAGACTGAGTTTTAACTCCCCAAGTCCGAGGCCATAGTATGCGAGCACAGAACAGGGCTTGGATCTGTCAGAGTGAGGTTTGTGTTTCCTCCCACCCGACACTGAAGTACCACTACCATGGGGGATTATTGCAGAGCACTTCTTCCCTTCTCCAAGCTCAGAAAGCAGTGGAGTGTGTGAGTCAGGTACTGGAACTTGACATCTGTGGAAAGCCACGTACGGGTGTAATCAGGTCATGATTCAGCACAGCACATACTGAGTGGCTGGGATTGGGTCTGGTTGCCCTTGTTTCTTCCATGGGTTTTCAGAATGTTAGTGTCCATAGATTCCAGCCTAATTCCCTCATAGAGTGGGTGTATACATAAAGAGTCAGAGTGTATATGTTAGAGAGGGAGAGAGAGAGACAGAGAGAGATGCACAGGTAGAGAGAGACAGACACAGAGAGAGACCAAGAGAGACACAGAGAGAGTGATAGAGAGAGAAAGTGACAGAGAGAAGGAGAAAAGGTATACATTTTGGAACATTTTTATTGTTATTATCAATCCAGTAGCACCTTTCCATTCAATGCCATGTAGTGAAACACTTCATGTGTTCATCAACTGTTGCGTTATTATTATACATTGTGCGTGGAGTAGTTATCTCTATAACAGTGGTTCTCAACCGGTAGGGAATACCCCCCCCCCCCCCACTTCCCCCCAGGGGGGAATTAAGACCACAGATTGGCAGACTTAAAGTGGCTTTAGGCACAATATCTTGGTGTTCTGTTGAGCGTTTTAATTGATGAAGCACAATTTTCTGGCATTCTTCTGTTGTGTATTAAGTGACAATTCTTTGACGTTTTAAATGTTTGTTTTTTGTAATGTGATTGTGTGTTAATAAAATATTGTGAATATAAAAAATGCACCTTTTGAGGCTGACAATTTTGGAAAGGGGGGAATTCTTCTTCTTTTGTTCGCTGGAAAGGGGGGAATGACATAAGAATGCCATGATTGGACAGAATAACACAGGCAGCAGTCCTTCAAGAAACAAATGAAAACCAAGCATGTTATGATGAGAAATAAAACTGAAAACTTAGTGACAGCTAGCAAATGTGATGGGAAAAAAGCAAGGGAAGACACAAAGGTTAAAACCTGGATGGCTTTACCTTAAGGAGTAACTGGGACAAGAACACAGACGCAGACCTGATTCAAGACTGGTGATCGTATGAGAGGGGAACCAGGACCGCAAACCCTTATCAGCATGGCCCATGATGATTATTGTGTGTTTTTGTGTATTTTATTACTTTATTTTCCTGTCTTAGGACTTTTTTCTATAATCTTTGCAGGTTTCAGGTGCTCTAGACATCGTCAAATCGAAGTTGACTAAATATGAGGCTCAGGGCTGCCTCAGAGGCAGCCTTAGTGCTCAGGAGCAGATTACTCTCATCTCTGGGTCTAGCAGTCTGGAAGAATGTCTCAAGGCAGCCATATATGTTCAGGTATGTACACAAGGTCACCTCATTGAGTTTCCAGAATCTGTTTATTATATTAAAACACTAAGAGTTCAGATATTTATATTTCATTTCCTTCAGAATAGTTCCATTTGGGAATTATGTATTTTTGCAAATGTTCATACAGCTATTGCAAATGTTCATTCATTCATTCATTGGCACCTTGCTGTCTTGACAGATGATAGTTTGTTACATTGTGCAAATGTGCATACAGCTGTTGTAAATATTCATACAGCTGTTGTAAATGTTCATAGAGCTCTTCAAAAGGTTCATACAACTGTAGTAAATGTTCATACAGTTGTAAATGTTCATACAGCCATTCTAAATGTTCATATAGTTGTTGCAAATGTTCATACAGCTGTTATAAACATTCATATAGCTGTTGTAAATGTTAAAACTTCTGTCATACAGCTGTTGTAAATGTTCATAATCTGTTGTACAACTGTTGTAAATGTTTATACATCTGTCGCACAACTATTGTAAATGTTAATACATCTGTTGTACAGCTGGTGCAAATATTCAAACATTTGGTGTGATCAGGACAAACCCTCTGATCCAAGACTCTGCTGATCGTGTGAGATGGCGAACCAGAACCACCCACACTTATCAGTATGGCATGCAATGATTATTACCATATGCTTCAGTTATCACTGTATGCTTTCCAAAACAATGTTAAGGTCTCTGAGAGTGACTTTTCAAGCAAAACATTACATTTCTTCTTCTTCTTCTTCGTTCATCCGGAGTTTTTTTTCGGATGTGATTGCGTTGTGCCTGTTTACAGCAGAGCTGCGTTCTTGCGCCGTTAGGCCGACACATCCGACTTCTGCTGGCATTTGTTGACCGGGTTAACCTTCCCGGGGGTTTCTTAGGACGTTTGACTCTCACTGTTGTGGTGTTATCCCCCATCCCAGCTGGTCCATATAGAACAGCCAAAGATCCTGGTCAGCCCTCAAGGGAAGGCAGGGGCAGACCATGGGCATTCCCCGCCATCCAAGGAGGCTTCCATACTTGCAGAGCCGATACATAGCGCTCTGGTACTGGGCTCACCCAAGGAATCGTCACGTCCTGCACATGGCTGCTTAGCCTCACTTCCGTATATTGGGCCTTCCGTTCACCATAGGCTGTTCTTCCGGAAACCAGAAGTATGCAGTCTGCAGATGACATCCACACAGTGAGCTTTCGATTCGGACTTTCCATGTAATGGATTTGCTAGCCAAGCAATATTCCATTTCGTGCCACTAGGACACTTTTCCACCTTTTATGAAGCCCACACAGTGGGCTTTTGATTCAGACTTTCCACGTAATGGATTTGCTATCCAAGCAATATTCCATTTCGTGCCACTAGGACACTTTTCCACCTTTTATGAAGCCCACACAGTGGGCTTTTGATTCGGACTTTCCACGTAATGGATTTGCTATCCAAGCAATATTCCATTTCGTGCCACTAGGACACTTTTCCACCTTTTATGAAGCCCACACAATGGGCTTTTGATTTGGACTTTCCACGTAATGGATTTGCTATCCAAGCAATATTCCATTTCATGCCTCTGGGTCTTCATGCACCTTTAAATGTCAACCTGTATATAGTTAAAGTAATCTGCGGTCAACTTTAGCTTGTTGATATCTCCATAGAGCTTGTCCTCAAATGAAGCAGGTGTGGGCCAAAATATCTTTCTCTGTTCTGCATACGTTGGGCAATCCTGCAGCAAATGTTTTGCTGTCATTTTTCCAGTTCTACAATTACATTCATCGGTATCTCCTATCTTTAGTTTATTGAACAAGTGGTATTTCAGCCTGTTATGTCCTGTGCGGAGTCTGAAGATTGCTACTTGTTCTCTTCGGTCGAGTTTGTAATATGCATCATCCTTCTGATGGCCTGGATGCTCTGATTCCCATTTGGTTCTATAAGTGCTTTTTATCAACCTCTTTGCCTCATTATAGGTTATGTCTATGTCAGGCTGTGGTAGTCGTCCGCCCTCTTTTGCCAGTCTGTCAGCCTCTTCGTTTCCAGGTATACTGCAATGTGATGGGATCCACTGTATTACAACTTTTTTGGATTTCTGGCATAGACCATGGAGTGCTGCTCTTAGGTCAGTTAGTTCTGTGCTGTTATTGCTCTTCAGTATTGAGACAGCTGACTTTGCATCTGTGAAGATAGCTATTTGCTTCTCTTTATTTTCCTCCATCAGGAGCATTTCTGCTGCAGTTTTCAGAGCCTCTACCTCCGCTTTGAAGTTACTTGAAAATTTTCCAGTTGCCATTGAATGTGTTTTTTTCGCTCCATTTTTTAAATTTAGGAGAATTCCTCCTCCTCCATTCTCTATTGAATTTTTGGCTGATCCATCTGTATATGCATGGGTCCAATTCCTGCTTGGGTAATGTTCTTTTATGTAGTTTAGGGTTATTTCTCTTCTTTCGGTTTCATGCTGAGTGTTCTTTTTCTCAATACCAGGAATGTTTTCTATCATCTCAGGCAGTTGCTGCTGTCTCCAAGCTGGGAACTTGTGTGCATTGTGTATGGGCTTGACTGTTGATATGTTAAGAATAGGATCTGACCTAATCCTTCGTTTTGCAGTTTCTACAAAGTTGCTACGCTTCAGTCTTCCCTTTCCAAAACCATTAAATCTGTTGTACATAGGGTGGTCTGTCAATCTTCTAAATTTTTCTGCTTGTTGCTGGGCTCTGCTATCTCTTCTATCCTGCATTGGTTGTAAACAAGTGATCTTTTCTAATTCATTAATAGGCGTTGTCTTCAGGCTTCCAGTTATGATTCGCATTCCTTGATTTTGGACTCTACTTATTTTGTTAAAGTTTGACTTAGCTGCTGTTGCCCAAGCTGCAATGCCATATTCCAGTACTGGCCTCACCCGCCCAGTATATAACTTCTTGAGAACTTTCTCATCTGCTCCCCATGTTGTACCAGCAAGCTTTTTCATGATTGCCATTCTTTGCCTTGCTCTTGTTCGATTTTTCTCAACCTGTGTCTTCCATGTCAGGCGACGATCAAAGGTGACTCCTAGATAGTTTGGATTTTCTTCATGGCGCAATATTTTTCCATTCAATACCAGCTTAGGTTGCTGAGTTTTAGTTGAGAGGGAGAACACTGTGCATGTTGTTTTCTCCTCACTTATCTTCACTAGCCATGATTTTGACCAGTCCTCTAGCGCTAATAGGGCTTGCTGTATTCTGCTGTTAGCTGTACTAATATATTCTTCAGATGTCCATATAGCTAGGTCATCTGCAAAGGATGATGTGTGTACTCTGGCTGGAAAATTTTCCGTGATGTCGTTTATATATGCTAGGAATAATGTTGGTGAAAGAACTCCTCCTTGGGGGACACCTTGCTCCAACAGCATCATTTTGCTGGTTTGTCCTTGTACTTTTGTCCTGGCAGTTCTGTTCTCAAGGTAGTGGCTGATCCATTTGTACATTTTCCCGCAAACATGCATTTTTTGCAGTTTTACTTTCAGTCCTTCCTTCCATACTTTATCAAATGCTTTTTCTAAATCTATCCAGACTGCTAGTGTGTGCTTTTTCTCTTGGAAGGCATCCTCTATTTCCTGAGCTATATAGGTTATTTGATCTTCAGTAGATCTGTACTTTCTGAATCCTGCTTGGTGAGGTGTTAAGAGTTGGTTTTCTTCCAGATGCCATGTTAGCCTGCCATTGATAATGCGTTCCATTAATTTTCCTACACAGCTAAGAAGACTGATAGGTCGATAGCCATTTGGTTCTTCCAGGTCTTTTCCTTTCTTTGGGACTGGTATTAGTATAGCTTCCTTCCATGCCTGTGGGACTATTCCCCTCTTCCAGCTGTAATTTAGGACTGCTAGTAGTTTCTTTTTTGCCTTAGTGCCTAGTCCTATTAGCATTTCATTTGTGATTCCATCCTTTCCTGGTGATGTCTTCTTTTTTAGGGTATTCATTGCCTGTTCCATTTCTTCCATTGTTAGATTTGCCATCACCCCTCTGCTGTGTGTCCACCGTGACGAGGTAGAGGGGCTTGTGCGTCCCAATGACCCCAAGAGCTATGCCGACGGTAGCACAGCTACTGGTAGGGCCACCCATGTCGGACAGGTCAAGGGAGAGGGACCAGACGAAGAGACACACAAACCTGCTGCCTTGTAGGTAGACTGGGGACAGTCAAAGGCTAGGGAAAGCACCCCAAATACATGCTTGTCGAAATCGGATGTACTGAGCCACAGGCTTGACAAAGCAGTGCAACGTGAAACCTGCTGCCTTGTAGGTAGACTGGGGACAGTCAAAGGCTAGGGAAAGCATCCCGAATAAATGCTTGTCGAAATCGGATGTACTGAGCCACAGGCTTGACAAAGCAGTGCAACGTAACTTAATTCATGATGTCACAAATCAAAATTAATCGATATGGTGCTAATCCCGTGAAGTCCCATCAGGCGGTGATAGTGCCGGGCCCCCTGCCTCGAGGGGGTCCACCCATGACTACTGGTGGTCACCTTCCCCTGTGCTGTGGAGTCAAGGCACAGAGGAGTAGGTTAAGAGCTATTGACCAAATACCCCGGACACTCAACATACTACAGTGGAATGCCGAAGGAGTTTACAAGAAGAAAGACTCCCTAACACATCGTCTTCATAAAGATAGAATAGATGTGGCATGCATTCAAGAGACACACCTCAACGCCAATCACAAATTCTCAGTCAGAGGATATCAGGCCACACGTTTCGACCGCGAAGGACACAAAGGAGGAGTTCTAATACTTACACGAAATACAATACCTTGCAGCGAAGTATCTGTGATCTCTGACAACCAAACGGAAATTATAGGTGTTGACTATAATGATAAAGGACGTGAAAATAAGAATCTACAATCTGTATAGCCCAGCAGATAAGGACCTTACACTCTCAAACATGAAAATAACTGACACAAACTGCATTATTGTCGGAGACTTTAATAGCCGTTCAGAAAGATGGGGATACCCAGATACTGACAAAAGAGGAGATGAATTGGAGGACTGGGAAATAGACTCAAATCTCCATCTACTCAACAAAGCGGATGACACACCGAGCTTCTACTCCAGAAGATGGCTTACCACTTCTACTCCAGACTTAGCTTTCTGCACAGGAGACATCCTCCACAAAATCGATCGCCATGTGCTGGACCAATTAGCAGGTAGTGACCACAGACCAATCAAGCTTGAAATGAATATGGAGTATGTTCCACAGGAGCAAAAGCCCTTGCCCCGCTGGAATTACAAACGAGCAGATTGGGACAGATTTGCCATACTAACAGACAAATATTGTGAAAACATAAATACACGATATGGCA
The DNA here is from genome assembly GCA_014155875.1 of Cepaea nemoralis. Lineage (NCBI taxonomy): Eukaryota > Metazoa > Mollusca > Gastropoda > Stylommatophora > Helicidae > Cepaea > Cepaea nemoralis. The sequence goes on from JACEFZ010020085.1 coordinate 162,228, forward strand.
ACATAAAGCAAATGGTGGAAAGTCTAAACAGAGCGATAATACAGGCAGCCACTGAGTCCATTCCAAGAGGAGCGAGGAAAAATTACAAACCATACTGGACTGAAGAACTACAAAGTTTGGAGGACAAAGTTGAAGATGCCAGGAAGACAGCAGAGAGAGAACAAACAATTGAAGCAAACATCTCTCTCAAAGCCATCTCAGCAAAATATAAAAGAACAGTAAATCAAACAACAAGAGATTGTTGGAGGGAAAAAACAGAAAACCTGAATTTTGACAGGGATGGAAACAAACTATGGAAACTAGTGAAAGCCATGAACAATGAAGGACCTAGAAACAAACAAATAACAATTAAACAAGGAAATGCCTTGCTTACAGGCAAAAAAGGCTGCAAATGCACTAATGGAACACTATGCAAATGCAAACCACATTGATATTACAACCGAACAGAAGAAAGCAATCAAAGACAGACACACACATCATAGAAATACAGAGACAGCAGCAGAATATATGATGGCAATTCTAACAATGGAAGAAATGATTCAGGCAATGAATACCCTAAAAAAGAAGAAATCACCAGGAAAGGATGGAATCACAAATGAAATGCTAATAGGACTAGGCACCAAGGCAAAGAAGAAACTACTAGCAGTCCTAAATAACAGCTGGAAGAGAGGAATAGTCCCACAGGCATGGAAGGAAGCTATACTAATACCAGTCCCAAAGAAAGGAAAAGACCTGGAAGAACCAAATGGCTATCGACCTATCAGTCTACTGAGCTGTGTAGGAAAATTAATGGAACGCATTATCAATGGCAGGCTAACATGGCATCTGGAAGAAAACAAACTCTTAACACCACACCAAGCAGGATTCAGAAAATACAGATCCACTGAAGATCAAATAACCTATATAGCTCAGGAAATAGAGGATGCCTTCCAAGAGAAAAAGCACACACTAGCAGTCTGGATAGATTTAGAAAAAGCATTTGATAAAGTATGGAAGGAAGGACTGAAAGTAAAACTGCAAAACATGCATGTTTGTGGAAAAATGTATAAATGGATCAGCCACTACCTTGAGAACAGAACTGCCAGGACAAAAGTACAAGGACAAACAAGCAAAATGATGCTGCTGGAGCAAGGTGTCCCCCAAGGAGGAGTTCTTTCACCAACATTATTCCTAGCATATATAAATGACATCACAGAAAATTTTCCAGCCAGAGTACACACATCCTCCTTTGCAGATGACCTAGCCATATGGACATCTGAAGAATATATTAGTACAGCTAACAGCAGAATACAGCAAGCCTTATTAGCGCTAGAGGACTGGTCAAAATCATGGCTAGTGAAGATAAGTGAGGAGAAAACAACATGCACAGTGTTCTCCCTCTCAAATAAAACTCAGCAACCTAAGCTGGTATTGAATGGAAAAATATTGCGCCATGAAGAAAATCCAAACTATCTAGGAGTCACCTTTGATCGTCGCCTGACATGGAAGACACAGGTTGAGAAAAATCGAACAAGAGCAAGGCAGAGAATGGCAATCATGAAAAAGCTTGCTGGTACAACGTGGGGAGCAGATGAGAAAGTTCTCAAGAAGTTATATACTGGGCGGGTGAGGCCAGTACTGGAATATGGCATTGCAGCTTGGGCAACAGCAGCTAAGTCAAACTTTAACAAAATAAGTAGAGTCCAAAACCAAGGAATGCGAATCATAACTGGAAGCCTGAAGACAACGCCTATTAATGAACTAGAAAAGATCACTTGTTTACAACCAATGCAGGATAGAAGAGATAGCAGAGCCCAGCAACAAGCAGAAAAATTTAGAAGATTGACAGACCACCCTATGTACAACAGATTTAATGGTTTTGGAAAGGGAAGACTGAAGCGTAGCAACTTTGTAGAAACTGCAAAACGAAGGATTAGGGCAGATCCTATACTTAACATATCAACAGTCAAGCCCATACACAATGCACACAACTTCCCAGCTTGGAGACAGCAGCAACTGCCTGAGATGATAGAAAACATTCCTGGTATTGAGAAAAAGAACACTCAGCATGAAACCGAAAGAAGAGAAATAACCCTAAACTACATAAAAGAACATTACCCAAGCAGGAATTGGACCCATGCATATACAGATGGATCAGCCAAAAATTCAATAGAGAATGGAGGAGGAGGAATTCTCCTAAATTTAAAAAATGGAGTGAAAAAAACACATTCAATGGCAACTGGAAAATTTTCAAGTAACTTCAAAGCGGAGGTAGAGGCTTTGAAAACTGCAGCAGAAATGCTCCTGATGGAGGAAAATAAAGAGAAGCAAATAGCTATCTTCACAGATGCAAAGTCAGCTGTCTCAATACTCAAGAGCAATAACAGCACAGAACTAACTGACCTAAGAGCAGCACTCCATGGTCTATGCCAGAAATCCAAAAAAGTTGTAATACAGTGGATCCCATCACATTGCAGTATACCTGGAAACGAAGAGGCTGACAGACTGGCAAAAGAGGGCGGACGACTACCACAGCCTGACATAGACATAACCTATAATGAGGCAAAGAGGTTGATAAAAAGCACTTATAGAACCAAATGGGAATCTGAGCATCCAGGCCATCAGAAGGATGATGCATATTACAAACTCGACCGAAGAGAACAAGTAGCAATCTTCAGACTCCGCACAGGACATAACAGGCTGAAATACCACTTGTTCAATAAACTAAAGATAGGAGATACTGATGAATGTAATTGTAGAACTGGAAAAATGACAGCAAAACATTTGCTGCAGGATTGCCCAACGTATGCAGAACAGAGAAAGATATTTTGGCCCACACCTGCTTCATTTGAGGACAAGCTCTATGGAGATATCAACAAGCTCAAGTTGACCGCAGCTTACTTTAACTACATACAGGTTGACATTTAAAGGTGCATGAAGACCCAGAGGCATGAAATGAAATATTGCTTGGATAGCAAATCCATTATGTGGAAAGTCCAAATCGAAAGCTCGCTGTGTGGGCTTCATAAAAGGTGGAAAAGTGTCCTAGTGGCACGAAATGGAATATTGCTTGATAGCAAATCCATTACGTGGAAAGTCCGAATCAAAAGCCCATTGTGTGGGCTTCATAAAAGGTGGAAAAGTGTCCTAGTGGCATGAAATGGAATATTGCTTGGATAGCAAATCCATTACGTGGAAATTCCGAATCGAAAGCTCACTGTGTGGATGTCATCTGCAGACTGCATACTTCTGGTTTCCGGAAGAACAGCCTATGGTGAACGGAAGGCCCAATATACGGAAGTGAGGCTAAGCAGCCATGTGCAGGACGTGACGATTCCTTGGGTGAGCCCAGTACCAGAGCGCTATGTATCGGCTCTGCAAGTATGGAAGCCTCCTTGGATGGCGGGGAATGCCCATGGTCTGCCCCTGCCTTCCCTTGAGGGCTGACCAGGATCTTTGGCTGTTCTATATGGACCAGCTGGGATGGGGGATAACACCACAACAGTGAGAGTCAAACGTCCTAAGAAACCCCCGGGAAGGTTAACCCGGTCAACAAATGTCCGCAGAAGTCGGATGTGTCGGCCTAACGGCGCAAGAACGCAGCTCTGCTGTAAACAGGCACAACGCAGTCACATCCGAAAAAAAACTGCGGATGAACGAAGAAGAAGATTTGCCATCATATATTCTGCTGCTGTCTCTGTATATGTATGATGTATCTGTTTATCTTTGATTGCTTTCTTCTGTTCGGATGTAATATCAATGTGGTTTGCACTGGCATAGTGTTCCATTAGTGCATTTGCAGCCTTTTTTCCTGTAAGCAAGGCATTTCCTTGTTTAATTGTTATTTGTTTGTTTCTAGGTCCTTCATTGTTCATGGCTTTCACTAGTTTCCATAGTTTGTTTCCATCCCTGTCAAAATTCAGGTTTTCTGTTTTTTTCCTCCAACAATCTCTTGTTGTTTGATTTACTGTTCTTTTATATTTTGCTGAGATGGCTTTGAGAGAGATGTTCGCTTCAGTTGTTTGTTCTCTCTCTGCGGTCTTCCTAGCATCTTCAACTTTGTCCTCCAAAAATTGTAGTTCTTCAGTCCAGTATGGTTTGTAATTTTTCCTTGCTCCTCTTGGAATAGACTCAGTGGCTGCCTGTATTATTGCTCTGTTTAGACTTTCCACCATTTGCTTCATGTTGCCATATCGTGTATTTACGTTTTCACAATATTTGTCTGTTAGTATGGCAAATCTGTCCCAATCTGCTCGTTTGTAATTCCAACGGGGCAAAGGCTTTTGCTCCTGTGGAACATACTCCATATTTATTACAAGCTTGATTGGTCTGTGGTCACTACCTGCTAATTGGTCCAGCACATGGCGATCGATTTTGTGGAGGATGTCTCCTGTGCAGAAAGCTAAGTCTGGAGTAGAAGTGGTAATCCATCTTCTGGAGTAGAAGCTCGGTGTGTCATCCGCTTTGTTAAGTAGATGGAGATTTGAGTCTATTTCCCAGTCCTCCACTTCATCTCCTCTTTTGTCAGTATCTGGGTATCCCCATCTTTCTGAACGGCTATTAAAGTCTCCGACAACAATGCAATTTGTGTCAGTTATTTCCATGTTTGAGAGTGTAAGATCCTTATCTGCCGGCTATATAGATTGTAAATTCTTATTTTCATGTCCTTTATCATTATATCAACACCTATAATTTCCGTTTGGTTGTCAGAGATCACAGATACTTCGCTGCAAGGTATTGTATTTCGTGTAAGTATTACAACTCCTCCTTTGTGTCCTTCGCGGTCGAAACGTGTGGCCTGATATCCCTCGACTGAAAATGTGCGATTGGCGTTGAGGTGTGTCTCTTGAATGCATGCCACATCTATTCTATCTTTATGAAGACGCTGTGTTAGGGAGGCTTTCTTGTTATAAACTCCTTCTGCATTCCATTGTAGTATGTTGAGTGTCCGGGGTGTTTGGTCAATAGCTCTTAACCTACTCCTCTGTGCCTTGACTCCACAGCACAGGGGAAGGTGACCACCAGTAGTCATGGGTGGACCCCCTCGAGGCAGGGGGCCCGGCACTATCACCGCCTGATGGGACTTCACGGGATTAGCACCATAACGATTAAAAACATTACATCTTACATGTGTCTCATCTCATCTCATCATGTTCCTCTTGTACCTTGCGGTGTCGATGTGAAGTATAAACTTTGTGAGAGTGCCCGATTATGGGCTTCATATATCGATATTCCCATGGACTCTGCTATTCCCTCCGTCCAAGGTTTACGTGGTAGGCCTCTTCCTCTGTTTCCATCTGGTCTGTACATCATTGCTTGTTGTGGTATGCTATTGACTGGTAACCTACTTGCATGGCCAAACCATTTGATTTGCTGCTTTCTAATAAAATCTAGTACTGCTTTAACCCCCACTTTAGTCCTGATTTCTTCATTTCTGATCTTATCTCTTCTTGATACGTTGAGTATTCTTCTCAGGAACCTCATTTCTGTTGTTGTGATTTTTCTTTTCTCTTTTTCTATCATTGTCCAGGTTTGGCATTGGTAGCATAGAGTTGGTAGGAAGATTGTGTTGTAAAGTGCTTTCTTAGTAGTTATTGATACATGTTTTAATGTGTACATTGTTCAAATCAAGATTGTTTTCAACTGTGATATTGCTATGTGTTGTTTGTAACATAAACAAACTTCTGTCACTTTTGGTTTGAGAGTATTTGAGAATGATACATCAGCAATCTTCTTTGTTAAGTTAACTACCATCATATAAAAGTGTAATTTCCAAGACAGAATCAATCAATCAAATAGGAATTGACTGTTTTGAATTGCTTGTATAGGAGGACAAATTACCTTTCTATTCACAATAATTGTTGTGCCACCACACTAGTGAACTTGTAAGATGGTGAACTGTGACTGTCCTTGCTTATCAGCATGGCACATGATGATGCTTAGTGAGATATTGAGTGCTACAGGTGTTACTAGATCATTCAACAAAACCATACGGCAACGACGCAGGAAATGTTTGTAGCATATCAACAGAAGAAGTAGAAGAAAGAAAGTAATCTTACGTGGGATGATACTAATCAAGAAAGACAGAGGAAGACAAAGTAATATGTGCATGGAAAGCTTAAACACTAGGGCAAAAAATAATATAAATAACACCAATTCAGTGAAAATATCAGATAATAGAGAAGAAGGATTGGAGAGTAAGATCGGCAATGTCTGCTCTAGACTAAGCATCCATAGAAGAAGAAGAAAAAGAGGAAGAAATAGATGAAGTAATTGAACTGCTCAGGCCTGCTCCAGTATTAGACCAGTCATGTTTCTCTTAATGCTTTATTTCATCCAGGAGTGTGTACCGGAATCTGTGGACTTGAAGAGGAAAGTGTTCCTGCAGATTGATCCCTTCATCACAGAAGACATGATCGTGGCCACGTCAAGCAGCTGTATCGGAGTCTCACAGTTTGCCGGAGACATGAGAAACAAGCATAGGACATTAGTAGCACATCCGGTAAGTTGAAAGTTATGGGAGTTCAATTTTGAGTGAGAAATATGAAGTTTATACGAGAGACAGCATTGCAGATATAGACAACTATTTTCAAGCAAACAAAATAAGAACAAACAAACAAACAAACTTTATTTTCAACGTGTTAACAATTGGGCACATATGCCCATCTGACATTCTTATCTCTCTGGTCTTATACATTGTTTCATTCATACATCATTTATGAAGTCTAATCTTTGACAACAACATAAACTATATATGCATTATAAACACATGGAAAATGTGCAATAATCAATAATACATTACTCACTCAAACTAATTTTTGACATCAATTATACAAGGAGGCTTTATATGAAAACCTTTAATGTTTTATTTTTTAGGGGTGAATATATTCTGGAAAAGTAAAGAACAAATGTATCATCTTTCTATGTATTCACCATAGCGTTCACTGCGAGTCCTCCAGCGCTGATAAAGTGCTTGGATCCCTGTAGAAAAAAAATTTGCTGGGGTCACTACTTGGTGTGCCTGACCCGATCGTTAACAGACTGTCACAGAAGTCATGCCATTTTGAAACTTCCTACTCCACTCATACACTTGCTGGACTGAAAGGCAGGCATCACAATACTAAACTTTCATTTGCTAATGAATAACTATATGTTTCACCCCTTCACTGATCCAAAAACGGATAACAGAACGCTGCTCTTTTGTGCATGTCAAAACTGTCCTTATGATGTCACCGTGTTCATCTGCACTGTGATGTCACATGATTAGCACTCTTGACATTCTTAACAACAATATTGACAGGTTACAAGTCAACCATTTTAACTCATATGGTCTTCTGTTTCTAGGACTGAAAGAGTTGAAGTAGAAATTAGCCAAATGATAATAGCATTTATGGCAATAATTTTATCCATGACTCACATAGGGGGCGGAGTGGCTACATGCTCGCCTGCTAGACCGATGGTCTTGGGTTCAGTCCGTAACAGGTTGGATTAGAATTTGTAACACTGACCTGGGCTCTCAGGTTGACCCAGGCTAAAATGAGCACCAGGAAATGTCCGGGGAAGTAAAGGTGACTGACATATTACCGACCATATCAGCCACCCAGTGCTGGTTGGTCTGTACAAGTATGAGTCTGACACCATATATCAAATGCCCCTTAAGGCAAGTAAAAGGGTCCTTTACTTTCTATTCTACAAGGGAGTCTCTGTGGTGAAGTGGTTATGCTGCCTGCCTTGCACTCTGAAGGTTGTACATTCGATTCTGGGCTGTGACATTTGGTTCATGAGTGCAATTTTCTCTTAGACTCCTGGGGGTCATCGCTGAAGCTATGAAGTTTGTACTTTGTGTGATGCTTTCAGCAGGCCTCCCTGCATAAAGGAGCCAAGCCAAATGGGATAAAACCCAGTGCAATGCAGTCGATCTTTACAATGAGTCGAATATGGTAATGACATGACAAACCATGAGTGGAAATTACATTAATGGGTGATTCCATTTTGTAGTAACATTGAACAAATCAAAAACAAACTTTTGATCCATCCCTTGCCCAGGTGAACCCACCATATTTCATTCCCTTGGTTGAAGTAGTACCAGGCCCGTGGACTTTACCAGAGGTCACTGCCAAGACCAGGACATTGTTGGAAGCAGTGGGTCAGTCTCCAGTGACACTGAGCCGCGAAGTGCCTGGTTTCGCTCTCAACAGAATTCAGTATTCAATCATCAACGAGTGTTGGAACATGTACAAGGTAAGATTAAACATAAAATGGCTAGATGTTTTGACAAGTAAGACTCTAATAACAACATAACTAGATGCCTTCACACCAAAAACTCTAGACAGTACAACACCAAACAACCAGACATTATAACACAACCAGATGTTTTTGACAACAAGGAATAGACATTATGACATAGTTAAGTTGTTGTTTTTTTTTTGTCACAAAAGACTCCAGATATAACAACACATCTAGATATTTTGACACCACAAACTCTAGACAAAGCAACAAAGCAACACAACTAGATATGTTAACAAGTAAGACTGTAGGTATAAAAATAGCAAAACAACTATATATCTTGATAATTAAAACTTAATTTAAAACAACCAGATGTTTTGACAAGTAAGACTAGACAAAACAAACAACTATATTCCTTGACCTTAACAAGGACTGGAATTTTTCCAAAAACCAATGGTATCTAATCATGCCTTTACCTGATCTCTTGGGAAGTGAGATTCTTCTTCTTCTTCTGATGCGTTCATCCAGAGAGTTTTTTCGTACGTAATTGCGTTGTGCCTGTTTACAGCAGAGCTGCATACTTGCGCCTTTCCGCCGACACATCCGACTTCTGCAGGCATTTGTTGACCAGGTTAACCTTTCCGGGTGTTCCGAAGGACATTTGACTCTTACTGTTGTGATTTCGTCCACATCCCAGCTGGTCAAGTTAGAACGGCTGAAGACATCCCCGTCAACCCTCAAGGGAAGACATTCCCCACCATCCAAAGAGGCTTCCATAATTGCAGAGCCGACACATAGCGCTCTGGTACTGGGCTCACCCAAAGAATCGTCACATCCTGTGCTTGGCTGCTTCACTTCCTCAGGAAGTGAGATTGTATACCTAGTCATCTCAGATGACTAAATCAAGTAGGTCCGACATGCAGGTTATGTATGTTAACAATACCCTTGATGTTGGAAATCATAATGAGTAGGCCATAAGACCTCTGCCCTGGCAAAATTGTTAAGCAAGAATAAAAACCTACCCACCAGTACCCTGTTTAGAGGAAGCATGCTGTACACAAACTGAAACCTTTGAGATGCAAAATCAGATGTGACACATTTCCCTTGAATAATGAACCAAGAAGAACAGAAAAATAAAAGAAGGAATCATGTTGTCAGTATATGTGTAAGAATTATGTTGGTTCATGCAGTCACAATGAAATGTTATTCATAGACAAGCAACATCCATGCATATGTAACTAAACAATCACAGAGCTTTCTGAAATTCTGGGACCTATGGGGCTATTTCAATGGTTAGATAAGAATTCTGTCCATATTCCATAGTTGTGGGTTCAGGTGGATGATAGACCTGGCTAATGAAGACACTTTTTGTAAGGAGTGCCTAGTTGGTAATGAGTCAAAGTACACTTGTTCCTGTAGCGAGGCACTGTCATCATTTGGAGGTGACAGGTTTGAATCCCAGTCTGTGACTATAGCTTTCAATTTGTATGTTGTCTAGTGGGTCTTTCTGTCTCTACTTCTTTCTTCTACCTCTATGAGTGCCAAACATTACATATGTGTTTATTTATTAACTGTCTTCTTCTTCTTCTGCGTTCATTAGGAGTTTCTTTTTTTCGGACGTGATTGCGTTGTGCCTGTTTACAGCAGAGCTGCGTTCTTGCGCCGTTAGGGCGACACATCCGACTTCTGCGGGCATTTGTTGACAGGTTAACCTTCCCAGGGTTATTAACTGTCTTATTGTCCTCATAGTGTTCCCCAATTGATATTTCTGAAACATATGTTCATTATGTTTGTTTGTTGTAGGATGGTCTGTTGAGTGCTAGTGACATAGACAAAGTCATGGTTGATGGTTTGGGCCCAAGGTATGCCTTCATCGGACCCCTGGAAACTATGCATCTGAATGCTGATGGTGAGTATGTGTGCTGGTCCAATACTTGATGATCCCCAAGCAGTATGTGTGCTGGTCCAATACTTGATGATCCCACAGCAGTATATGCTGTGAGGTTATGTTTAGTCAAAATGTAAGCCTAAGCTGATTAACTGTTAGAAGAAAGAAACATTTACTGCATGAAAATATCAGTTGGTGGAGAACGAACAAACGAACAAAAATCTTTATTTTAAAAGGGTTAAGAATTGGGCACACAGGCTCGTCTGACATTCAGCTCTTCTTCTCTATTTCCTCTCATACATTCTTTCATTCAACATCTCATATGAAGCAATTCTTTAACAACAAAAGAACAATAAGCATTAAAACACATGAAAAATAATCAATAATACATGACTCGTTGAGGCAATGTTTAACATGGGCATCATAAATACCCAAGGTGGGTGTAACGTGCCACACATGTGGAACAACTGTTGTTTATGGTCACATTTTAAGTCCAACTGGATTAACTATTGTTGTTTATAGTCAAAATGTAAGCCTATCTGGATTGCCAATTGTTGTTTCAAGTAGCATGCAGGGGTTGGCATAGCTGAGACTCCTGTGATGTCCGCCTCAGGTGTGCAGAAATTACTGGTTTGAATCCCAGTATAGAGTTCGCAAGGTTAACAAGAGCCCCAGAATAATGTGTTCCCTTAGTGAATTTAAACACAGAAGTCACAAACAATGTGTTGCATGATTTATTGCCTGGCATATTTCGCTGCATCTCGTCAGAGTTGTATACCATATGAAGTGAATAAATAAAATATTTCAGCTGAAACAATTAAAACAAATAGTTACAGGTATTATTCGAATTTGAACCATCCGTTATTCCCACGATAAATTTAAATTTAACATGACGTCTTTCTGTCTGCACAAAACTGGCTGGAACCAAGAGCCATTAGTTTTTAATACTATCACACATGCCCCAATCTCTTGGGTGGTAATATAGGAAAGTCTGGGCTGAATTGTAAGACCATGCAGCATGATGCCTCTCTTGGTCTGCCTAGTTTACTCCAGAGGAAAGGTAACACCAGTACGCCTGGAACAAGACAAGCTGCAGAAACTGCTGGATCAGCAAAGCAATGCTCTAACTGTAATATAGGTTACCTAACCTTCTTGGAAGTTAGAATTTGCAAAGAGTAGTCTTAATGCATACAGATACAACTAATATGGAGAAAGAAATGTATACTAATGAGGAAAAATTGGAGGTTGTGGAAAATTTCAAATATCTTGGGTCATTAATTACCAACAATGGTGACACAATGAAAGAAATTAAAAGACAAATCTCTATTGCTCTTCAAAAACTAAAACAACTGAATAAATTGTGGAGTACGACAGACAGAACTACACAAATTAGAGTTTTAAGAGCATGTGTTTTTCCCATTGCAACATACGCCTGTAAGACCTGGACAGTTACTAAACAAGCTGAAAAGCACATAAATGCCTTTGAATATGAATGTTATAGATGGGTTCTTCTTCTGCATTCATCCAGAGTTTTTTTTTTCCGGACGTGATTGTGTTGTGCCTGTTTACAGCAGAGCTGCGTTCTTGCGCCGTTAGGCCGACACATCCGACTTCTGCGGGCATTTGTTGACCGGGTTAACCTTCCCGGGGAGATGGGTTCTAAGAATGTCTTGGATACAGAAAAATACAACAAATGTACCCATACGACAAGATCAGAATATTGAAGAACGCTGGCTATTAAAGACGATAAAACAAAGAAAATTGAAACATTTTGGTGACTTGAAATGTCATGAAAGTTTGGAGAGAACAATAATGAAGGGGTATAGCCTGGGAAGAGAGGAAGAGGAAGGCCAAAGAGAAGATGGGTGCAAAATGTGGCGGATGATCTCCAGATGGGTATATTGGACATGGAACATATTGCTTATGACTAAGAAGTATTTTGGAAAATTTTATAGGAGCGAGGTTCTGTAAAGAACATGCTACTGAATGAATGAATGAATGAATGAATGCCATAAGGCCATTGTTCTGGTGAAGCATGATACCTTGGACAGAACGTCGAGGCTGGCAAACATCAACTGATTTCTTTGTGCTAGGCCATGTGGGTGTAGGAGGAAATGAACAAGCTTGTAGGCTGGGGGTGGGACTACTGTGGGAAGCCAATGAACAGTAGACTGGGTTGGTATAGTGTATGCCCTCAGAGAGGCGGGACAGTTAAATGCATCAAGTGATAACTTTGTATCTGCAGCCTTGACCAGACTGCAAAAACATCAAGTTGACTCGGGTGAAGCCAGGCAGGAGCACTATGCTTGGAGAGTAAGAAGAATAGCCATCCAACATGGAACTAGTGTCGTTTGAGCTACACGCTGAGGGAGATACTGAGGAGGGGATCTGAACACTTATGGACTGAATGGTTCGATGTGCATTGAGGTTAACCTGTTGACTAACTAACCTTAGACAGAATCTGTCTAGAGGAAGTATACATTACACAAATGTATGCCGAAGTTGGACACTCTTACCCCTCTGTGCATAGCTAGGTGTGATGCATTCCCCACACAAGAAGAATGGAGAAGAAGATAAAGAAGAAAAATATAGCATGCATTACTTGTATGATTAGAGTTATCTCGCCTGTCTGTTTTAAACCCTAGGTATTGTGGACTACTGCATGCGTTATGCACAAGGAGCCTACAATGTGTCTTTAACATTCATCCCTCCACCGATCTTGTATGATGTTCCAACAGCTGAAGAGGTCCTCAAGGAGTTTCAAGCAACTATTCCACTAGAGAAAGTTCGTGAGAGGCAAGTGTGGCGAGATGAGCGTCTAGCTGCTTTAGCAGCGCTGAAGAAATCAACTCAAAGAAAAAACTGATTGATATGCAGATGTTTTTTATAAAATGTATATTTAGATGTCTGTTGATCACTTTATAAAATTATTTGCTGTACCTTCGTCTTCTTTCATTCACTGTTTGTTGTAACTCGGGGGGCAAACGATGTTGAGGGATTATGCTCCTTTTTGGAGATAACATGCAGAAGAAAAATTAGGGAGAATGTGTTTGTGTATCTCTCTCTCCATCTCTCTCCTACCCTGTGTATGCATGGGTGCATCTGTCTCTCTCTCTCTCTCTCTCTCTCTCTCTCTCTCTCTCTCTTGTCTTTCTGTATGTGTGTGTGTATGGGAGGAGAAATTATTGAGCTGATGCCATCATGTGTACGTACGTACATGCTGTTTGTTTATCAGGACTATTATGTCAAAGTATTTGTAACAATTAATGAAATGATATTTACCAAAAAAAATATTTGATGTAATGTATTGTTAATAAAAGAAGGTTTTCATTCCCATAGTTCTTTGTTTGTTGATTTTCTTTCTTTAATTCTAGTGAGCTTGGGCAGAATCAATAGTCTTACAATCCTCCACTCCCTTCCAGTTCAGGGCTTGCTGTCACTGACAGTTTGGTCTGGAGACACTTTGATTTAATGAAATCTTTAATTTATCATGAAAAAAAGTGGGACAAACGGGCGTCCCGAACCCATTTTTCGTGACGGAATTATTTCATAAAATAACCGGGACTGTCCCGGAAAGCCGTTACTGCGTTCAAATTCTCAGCCTTCCTCTCTGCTGCCTAAATTGGGCACGTGCTTATCTCGCAGACAATCAGACACTGCAGAAGCAACATAAACTGGAGGATTCAAATCTTCAATTTCCTTGTCTATTCTTGTAGATGCCTTCAGATGGCTTTCCATTGTCTCCTGTACATGCTGTACTGCATTCTCCTACCAAGGCTGTTCTTTTTTTTTTTCTTGAGCTCATACCCTAAGAGATAAATATCTGGATGGCTTGGCCATATAGCATAATCAAGGGAAAAAACACAGAGCTGATACACGACTCTGGTGATCGTGTGAGATGGCAAAACATGATCAAACACGCTTTTCGGCATGGCACATGATGATGATAATACACTAAGAGCACACATGTCTGCCGATCTGATATAGTCGAATCACCATCGAGGATGGAGGAGGGGGGATTTTCTGTAGCCACCAAGAGGATCCAGTCTACAACAGGTACCTAGAAATGTTCTTGGAAGCAAAGGCAACCGGCGTGATATTGACTGCAACACCCATGGCGTGCTGGTGGGTCTATAGACATTTGGGGCTAGCCAATGTGCCTCAAATCATAGACAGTGCACCTTGACCTTGGCTACACTACAAGTTAGTCACTGGGTCAGCAGACAGGACAGAAAGTGGTGGGAGGTGATATTTGTAGCCGTGATATTCTGAAGGTGATTTTGCTGGTTGATGATATTTGTAGCCACAATGTTCTGAGGGTGATTTTGCTGGTTGGTGACTGGGAGGTGATATTTGTAGCTGCGATGTTCTGAGGGTGATTTTGCTGGTTGGCGACTCCTGTAGAATATTGAGTCTTAACCCTTAAGTCCTGGTGGTCAAGTGGTTAAACCACCTGTCTTGCGTTCCGAAGGTTGTGTATTTGTTTCTGGACCACAATTTACGAGTGCAATTTTCTCGGAGACTCCTGGGGGTCGTCGCTGGAGCTGCGGAGTTCATGCTTTGAGCAACGCTTTCGGCAGGTCAGCCCTGAGGAAAGAGACCGAGACATATTGGATAAAGCCTGGTGCACAAAATTTTGATCCGGTCCAGTGTAAGGCCGTTTAAGCCCCTGAATGGGCGTACAGGTGTCGGAGTACGGTGGTTGGAGGCTTTCACCCTGACCAGGTACAGGAATACCATATTTATGGTGGCTGTATTGAAGAGTTTTCATTGCCCTCTGCAAACTGGTAAATTAGCGTGGCTATGCAAGACTGGTACCAGAAGTTTACATTTGTGGAGAGGCGCATTAGGATGTAACGGGGTCGAGGTTCAACACAGTACATACGGACTGGGTGGGGTAAGGTTAGGCCGGGGCTGGTGTTAGTTCCTCCAATGAGGAGGGGGAGGAGAAGTAGAAGAACAAGAAGAAGAGGGGGGGGGGAAGAAAGATGAGTAGGAGTAGAACAAAAAGAAGAGGGGGAAAAAGAAGAAGAGGAGGAAGAAGAATAGTAGGAGGGGGTGGGGGAATAAAAGAAGAAGAAGAAAAAGGGGCAGAGGAGACAAGGAGGAACAAACCCTGATATGTTGTTGTATATCAAACGCCGTCACTGAACATTAGACATTCCCATGGGTGCTCCGTCCTCCGATGCAGCAGCCATCCCAAAGTTTTTCTGCTCAATGTTTTCGTAAGGAAGTTGTATATGGTACCCCTTTCACCCAAAGATGCACTGGCGTGCCTGACCATGCTTCGTTTCCAATTCATGCAATCAGGCTAGCGTTGTTGTCTCATCAGTATCAACCAGCCAAGTCCGTATCACATTAATTAAATCAGCCTTGTCCATGCTTCTTCCCGCGTGAATTTGTGCATTCTTGCCAGCTGGTTTGCGCGTTCATTACCTTTAACTCCGGCATGTCCTGATGTGTGCAGCCAAGTGAGTGATGTGAAACACGACGTCTGAATGATGTCTATCTATTCGAAGTGGATAGCGATTGCGATTTTCTGTAGCAGGTTCATGGAATCGGATATGATTATGACGTGTGGGACTTCCCGTTCTGCTGCCCAGGCCAGTACTCTGGGGGAAGTGGTGATCTCCATAGCCAAACATGATGTAGTTGTCTTGAAGGCGTCGCTATCCTCGTTGATCGTTCACCACGGGTTTTGTGCTGTGTAAGCCCGAGATGACATTGAACCATGCTTCACGGACCCATCTGTGTAGACGGTGATATTTTCTGAACGCGAATGTTGACCAACCAATTCCTCCATCTCAGTGCCCACTGTTGCAGGCAGCTGACCTCGGCACCATCTCCATCGTTAAAGTATGAATAACTAATAACATTAGTTGAACTGCGGTAGAGCTGTGTAAATGTAAACAATATGAAATAATACAAAGTTGTGCAGATTTACAGAACACAATTACGGAAAACGTCTAGCCTGCATCAGCAAACAAATACACAAAACACAACGTATAAACCACGTAGGCTACATTAAGGCATAAGAACTCAACAGAAGAATGGAAAGATAAAGAAATGAGAACAATGAAAAAGAAGGGAAACAACAAAAAATATGCTACTTGAAAATAGTGTGTATTGTACAATTCAGTACGTCCTGGCTTTTATTTTTCACATGAACATGTTTGATTGTTTGATTGATTGATTGATTGATTGATTTAGGAACCGACATCACAGCATTCGGGACATTCCCATAAGCGCTCCGTCCCCATCCTCAGCAGCCAGCGAAGAGTTCCAACACTAATAGTTCCAGTAGCAATCTGATTATATGTCCGTCTCGCCTTTCCTCTGAGCGTCGAGCATCGGCCAGATCCCCTGGTCACACCTCGCTATCTCATTCTTACCAGACTATGGTGATCCATCTTTATAAACAGGTAGTAATAGCCATACTGTGACGACTGGAAAGATCACCTTGGACTGACTAACAACGATTGTCTGGAAAAGACTAATTAAAATAGAACATTATATACAACTATTAAAAAAAAGACAAATCATTTTATGGTCATGACATGAGAAGAGAGGAGCTGGAAAACATTGGGACGACCGAAGAGATCAATGGGAGAAGGGACAAAGAGAAATAATGCTGGATGGACTGAGATGGTGGCATGGAGGTATATCATCATTAGTAGTCATTAGCTGAGTTGATCCAGAGCACCAGGGACCGAGCTCTGTGGAGAGTCATGAACACCTACGCCAGCTTGCGAGGCACATACTGATGATGACGATAATAGCCGCACAAGTCTAGCCCCATACTGAGTGAACATTCTCAGTACATTGTACACACAGCCTGATTGTTCAAAAGCTTATGTTTTTTTTTTTCGTTTAACCAAAGTAACGAAAATAACCGAAACAGGTGTTTTGAAAATCACAGGTGAACGACCACATAAAAACTACGACGTCCCTCGGCATTTGTTTACAAAATGGCGTTCATGCTACTTGTGTTCATTTCCTGGTTAACACAAGTAGCACACGGTAAGTGGTAATTAACAGGGTGTTATATATAGATGAACGAAATGACGCAGACAGTTAATGAAATAGATACAGAATTAGTTTTAGTCACTTTACAGTTTACATTTACAGAGCTCGTCTTGTCTAACTCTACTATTTTACTATTTACTAAATAAACCGTCAAACCTCCCCCGATGTGTCTCCACCTTGACGTGGTGGGGGAGCTTGCGTGTCCCATCGACCCCATTTGCTTGCCGATGGATGAAAAACTACATATCGGACAGCTTATGGGATAGGGACCAGACTAAGAGAGACACAACCTGCTGCTCTGCAGGTATAGACTGAGGATAACAGTCAAAAGTTTAAAAGGTGCACGAAGGCAGACGTTTTTGGTCCGGACAAAACTCTTAAGGCTCCCTGTCGAGGGCTGTGGCTGAACGCCTCTAAGACACAAACCCTCGGATCTGAGAGCCAGGCCGATACCAGTCTACCGGAAACTCTTAAGGTTCACTGTCGAGGGCTGTGGCTGAACGCCTCTAAGCCACAAACCCTCGGATCTGAGAGCCAGGCCGATACCCGTCTACCGGAAAATAGAAACATGATACTGAGCAAGCTACATGCTCAGGTCTGATACATGTTCGAAGGCTCTCAGCTGGGGGATATGAGAGATTCCCGGATGAAGGGGCCTGGCCGTTTCCCGTTCACTGCTGCACGAAGGTAAGGTGCTGAGCCGGCAGCACATGTAGCCTACCTCGTGAGCGAGTACAAAAAAGTCAGAAAAGTGCCCCAGTCGAAGGGTTACGGAAACTGTCTGTATCTAACTCATAGAGAGTGTAGACAAAAGTGGAAGAATGTCTCATCAACGCGAAATGGAACGCACGGCGAGCGAACCTATTGCGTGGTCTGAAGTCACAAGCAAAAGCTTACCGAGTGGATGTCACTCGCAGTCTGACCGCTCCTGGTGTGTGATTGAGCGATCAGTGGCAAGTGGGATGCCCAACACATGGAAGTGAGGAACTAAAGCAGCCATGAGCAGGACGTGGAAACTCCTTGGGTGAGCCCAGTCTCAGAGCAATATGTGCCGGCTCTGCAATTATGGAAGCCTCCTTGGATAGCGAGATAATGCCCATGGTCTGCCCCTGCCTTCCCTTGAGGGCAGACCACGATATCGTTGATCGTTCTATCTTGACCAGCTGAGATGTGGGTGACATTACAACAGTCTAACGTGTCTCGAAACCAGAGGAAGGCTAACCTCACTAAAAAATGCCCGCCGGAAGTCGGAAGTGTCGTCCTACGGGTGGCAAACTAAAAATTGACACTACGCATTTACGTCCGAGTGAAATGTCTCGTCCGAATGTCTCCCGTGCTAGGAACAGCTCTGACTACCTAGTTTCCGAATGCCGCTCTTGTTCAGAACAGCTCTGACTAGGTAGTTTTCCGAATGTCTGTCGTGCCTGGAACAGCTCTGACGGGCGCAACGACAAGCACATGTGCGAAAACTCGCTGAGTGAATACCTTCTGCAGACCTGTCTGGTTTGTGCGGGAACGGCCCGGGGCGAACGAAAAGCCCAATATATTGAAGTGAGGAATTAAAGCAGCCATGAGCATGACGTGACCATTCCCTCGGTGAGCCCAGTATCAGGGCGCTATGTGTCGGCCCTGCAACTATGGAAGCAACCTAGGATGGCGGAAAATGCTATGGACTGTGCCTTCCTTCTCTTGAGGGATGACCGAAGTCCTCGACTGTTCGAACTTGACCAGCTGGGATGTGGACGGTACCACAAAAGTGAGAGTCTCCCAGGATTGCTAACCTGGTCAAAAATGCACGCGAAAGCCGGATGTGTGACCTAAGGGTTTTCAACCCAAGGGTGCCTAACGCACACCGCAATCACATCTGAAAAAACACTCCGGATGAACGAAAAGAAGAAGAAGAAACCGTCAAACGACTCGCAGTCACCGCAAACCCGAATGTGGGTTGGGTGTCACTGTTGAACTATGGATCTTGGAAGCATCAGCAAAATCCTCCAATTCTCTTTCTGATCTCAGCAACACTTACAGGTGTACATAATCCGAATCCAGTTCTCTTTAATATTACATTATTACTCCAGTACATTCCTCTTCATCGCCTTTCTTTGTCCACCTATCCCTGAGGATTAGTAATTACCTCGGAGAGGATGTCAGTCACTATTCAAGCCCACACCAGGCAAGGCACGCTTTGAACCGCGGCTTTGGATGTTTTGCTACTAATATCTAGAGTGAAAATTGGATATATATTTATTTGTAGACAGCACTAGACTGTCACAGAAGAAACCAACAATGATTGCTTGGAATAGGTTATGACAGTAGAACATTACATACAAACTTGAGAAGTAGACCAACCACGTATTTTGGTCACAATGAGAAGAGTTATACAGTTTACAGTTAGTTTAATGTCCTTTGCTGGACGTTGCAATCAATCCCATCATGCATTGGCTGTTTATGATTTACTAGACAATTTTAGTTCAGTAGTTTGCCATTGCTTTCTGACTGACCAACGCCTCATACCATGGAAATAAGCTATTAAATGCAGCGCGGTCTGCTTCCAAATCACCCACCACTGATTTTGGTACCCTCGTCTTGGGAATTGTCAAACTCTTTCGTGATCCCTTAATCCACAGATGCTGGTTAATGAGAGACCAGGCAATGGAAAAGATGATGATGACTGGAAGAGGCAGTGGGAAAGATGATGATGATTGGAAGAGGCAGGAAGGAAGATGATGGTGGCTGGAGGAGGCAGGGAGAAAGATTATGATGGCTGAAAGAGGCTGGAGCAGACTGAGAGAAATGATGCTAAATAGACTGCAGCGGTCCCATGGAGGACTATCCTTAGTATGAGGGAAGGTCATTAAGTAACAGGAATTTTATTATAAAGTGCATGGAAGAGTACGGACAACCGAAAATCTTATTTCAGGACACAAACTGGCTCTTAAGCAATGCCCGATGTATGGGTTATGAGCATCAAGCATTTTTTGCATGTGCAATAAAGATTACAAAATGGCCACCCCTTTTCGACTTGCACATGCAAGAACACCGAGGCATTATTCGTTTTTTTTTTGTGTGGTCAGAGGTTGTGAAACCTTGTGAAATCTTTAGAAGAATGATGGTTCAGTATGGAGACAGTTGTTTGAGTCATTGTATGTCAGTGTATTAATCAATCTTTCCAATTCACATTATTCAACTAGTCATTTTTTGTTGTAGCTCATTTGTACTGACAGATTCAAACATACGACGACTGTGTTGCTGGGAAGCCTTGTGTTAAGTGTCTGTCCTCTCTGTTTTGATTTGGCTTAACAACTTTTAGTCATTCGTGTTATTGCATACAAAATGTGCCTTCCTCTTAATTGATTGTGCCCAAGTCCAGCACCAACCCCCCCCCCCCTCATGTTTCTCAATGTTGTGGTTGTCATGCTTATGGGTCACCCTTTTGACTTTGTACTGTCTGTACCTAAAGCCACATTAACTCTTTAACCATCTTATCTGTTTACATTCAATCGGTCATTAACTGTTACAATATAATCCTGTGATATAGACAGCGACAGGGTGGAAGGGACAAAAGGAAACAAAAGTGAGTAGATAGAAACATGGGATGACAGGTGGGAGAAATCAATTTGCATAGATTATTTTTTACCATGGGCTGGAAAATAGCCAGAATATTGGTGTAATGGTTATAACATTACAGCGACAATGTCACATTAATGGTCAAATGAGGGATCTCAACATTCGCTATGAGAGGGAAAGACTGACCACCTTTCCCTGCGTGCACTCAGGCCTACAAATATGTGATGGTCTTAACACTTCACATACCCACACCAGGCTCCTGTTATGTAACTTGTTTTTTTTAATACCACGTGGCAAAGTCATCCAGGTATTTACTTCTCTGTCTTCCTCATGTTCTTTTCCACTGAATCTTGCCAGTTGTCACCAAGTTTCCCAGTTTATTTCTTCTCATAACGTGATTAAAAAAAAAGCATAGTATATTTTAAAATATCAAAGTGCCTGTTACACACCATCAAAAGAAAAGAATCATCAAATTAATCTGAAAGCCACCAACACCAGCTCAAGACCGCCGGGGCTTGGACTGGTTTGCCACGATAGATACTATCCCCAGCCTTTGCTCCAACCACCTCAATAGCACTCTACATCTACCAGGCCCCACACAAGCCGGGACAGCTGGACCTCCCCTCCCTCACCTAGGGTTCCCTACCCCAAGGGGCTCGGACCAGACACCAGTCATATCACTGCACAAAGTCATAGCTAAGAGAACAAAAAGATTTAATTCTGAACTAAGTCAACCACAACACAGAGAAGGATGGCTGAAAGCCAGACTAGAAGATACTATGTACAAGATCAGCTATGCAGATGAGTATTCTTCATCATGGAGGCGGACGATAGCTCGTGCGGTTGTCCAGTCGTGGTAGCGACTCACCCAGGCTCCTCCAGTGGACCGGAACTCCAAGGTCTGCTGCCTCTCCAAAGTTCCCTCTTCACACAGAGAACCAATCACGGGCTGATCAAGCGCAGTACCACTGCCTGACTGACACTGCACCGATGAACAAGGATCCTTCCTTGCTGTCGTACTATATCACCCGTCACACTCCTGATGAAGTCTGGGCCGACCCTAGAACATTAGCGGTCTCCCACTTGCAGAAAAAGTACATGTAGCACCATATCAAAATACACAAGAGCCTGGTCACTCTTCTATCTCATAAGTGACCCACACACTGATATGTCACCTACAAAATGAGCGGTTGCTCCACATGATCACAAAACGTCACTGGCAAAGTCTATCAGGTGACTAAACACTTCACCTTATTTCCATGTCCTTGGACAAATAGATCTTCACACAGTATCATGTAACTACCCTGATCGATGGGTATCAATCACAACCTAGCATACACTCAACAGTTCACCACGTTGGACTGAGGTAGCTCACTACCTTAACAAACATGTCCCTCTGGTGTTCCCACCAATGATGTAATCAAAGTCTTAGGTCACTGGACCACATGTTGGCTTCATAAAGGTAACCAATGTAGAAACACTATTAAGCATCAAATTATACACGGGGTCCCATGACAACCCAGCCGGGCCAGAAGCATATCACACAGGTCATGGTGACCGTTAACAATGATCACTGGGCTCAACTTGAAAGTTCACGACCTTGCAATCACCAAGGTTTACACTGAGTTTGAATGTCACCAGTGCTTCACTGGCTAGAATCACCAGACGTTTCAGTGTTGGATCCTCTCGGGATCGGATGACACTCGTCGGACTCTTGGCGGAGGTCCTAACCTAGACCTACCGACATATTCAGCACTCAGCTCCTTCCAACATTGATCTCGCAGAATCAAAAGACCACTCCCAGTATGGCCTCAATAAACTTCTTAATAGGCACTGGAATGAGTGGGCCCATAGAGCTCATGGTGAAGCTCTTGAATCTTCTTCAGTATCGTAATACCAGATCCTGTGATTTAACAATCACAAACTTGACTGCAGATGTCCGCTCTGGCCGCGCACATTGACATCACAATTACAGCAGCCCAGTGGCTGTGATCTGTCTTACGCTGAGGTCTGGTTGGCAACTCATCACCGCTAACTCAGTGCGCCTTCAACTGGCCTACACAGGCCGCGTGAATTCCATGATTCATGGAGAAAACCAGAGTCACGATAAGTTCTACCAACCCGTGCTGCATGAAGCACTCGTGAACCTAGAGATCTCGACCACGTACGCACTTGGGGGAACATTCTAGATTTCTCTATAAATAACTAGTATCGCGCCGCCACGCACTACTTCAGATGGGAAATCCCCTATTAATTGATATTAAATTCAAGGGAGACCAACGCATCGCCCTCCCTTCAAAGGGATATTATGCAGAGATCTGCCGATCTGTAGGCGTTTCGTCACAGCGATTACCACTTTATGGGCAGACCAGAACAAATTATTCTGTACCTCAGAACAGGACACAATAGATTACACAACCACATGCATGAAACATTCTAGATTTACGAATCAGCCATGTGCACACGTGGATTGGTGCCGCAGATAGCAGATCACATACTCCACGACTGACCAGACTACGACATATCTATGCAAACCTGCTGGCCTAGAGAAATAACAGTGGAAGAACTCTCTGGACCACTGAGTCAACTTAAAAAGACAGTGAAATTCATACAAGAGACAACATTGCAGATATAAACAAATTTCCAGTGAATAAAAGAAGTTGAGCTGAGTTGAGTTGAGCTAAGAACCGACATCACTGCACTCAGGTCATTCCCATATGCTCTCCAACCCCTCGTTTAAAGTCAGCGAAGAGTCATACTACTAATCGCTGCTACCGCGATCTGAATTAATAGTTAACTTATTTAACTTTTATATGGAGTCTGAAAACAAAATATGACCAAGAAACTTGATGACTGGAAACACACACACACACAGAAACAGGCACACATGTTAACCAAAGTCTTTATCAATGTTGTTGTTGTTTGTCCATCACGAATGATGATGACCATTCATTTCATCCAGTGGGGTTGAAAGTATGGAACCGTGAGTTCTATGATAGCTGATAAGGCCTATTTTGGCTTGAAATGTTCTTTGACAATGTGGGCAAAGAATGCTTGATGTTTCAGGAGGAGGATCTCCTGCAGTGGTTTTTCTGTCCAGCCTTTTCGTAACAACTCTTGCAGTTTATCAATGTAACAATAAAACACACAACAATAACTTCTGGCTTAGTCGATCAGAATACCTCTGAATAAATATTTCTTTGTGTTATCCGTGTGTTATTTTTTTTCTGGTGTCCTGTTGATAAAGAAGTCAGTCGATTCATTTGCCAGTAATTGGGTGTGTTCTTTCATTCGTCAAACTTCTTGAGTCATATTTTGTGTTTTTATTCTGACTCCAGTAACAGCTCATTAACAGCCAAACGTCATTTTCTATCCCATTTTCGATTAACTTTTGTATGTCTATTTTTTATATAAACAGGTGACATTATTGTCCAAACTGATTCCCAGTGCAAGGCATCCATTCAGCATATGGAGCGTGTTCAGGATGTGGATGAGATGGAGGTGTACTCGCACAGTGGACTAGAATATTATGCACCAAATATGGATTGCATTGTCACCATCCTTGGCAAACAGTATTACCAATGGGAGATCACTATAGTGAAGATTAATATCGACAAAGATAAGGACAACTGCAAGACATCTCGGCCGCCATGTTGTAATGATTTTCTGAAAATATTTAACAGTAAGTTGCCAGATTTGTGGTCATTACCCAGCATGCATACAATTAGAAAAGATAAACAGTAGCCCCATGTGAGATACTGTGGGAAATGTTTGGTCTCCACATCTTCTAGGGCAGTAGTTCCCAAGCTTTTCAAGCAGAGGGCCATATCTACTATTTTCGGTAGTTAAGCGGGCCACAACGTTATAAAATTATAAAAGTCGTGCAATATCATTCTTACCTTTCTTAACTTAAATTTTAAATCAGTTTCGAAAATCGCCATTAATGTAATTAATTTACAATTGTAACTGTTCTTCATAACCAGTTACTTAAGTTCAGATGGCAGTTTATCAATGTCTGGGCACAAATCTGTCATGCCTAGAGTCATAAGCGCAGCTAGGTTACTGTCGGTGAGTCTGGAATGTTGCTAATTTTTTTTTTTTTTTTTTTAAACCGGTCATTGCGGAAAATGACTGTTCGAGGTCTCGCATGCCACTTTCTTACAGCTGGCGGGCCACGGTTTGGGAACCTCTGTTCTAGGGCATGATTTATGATGTGGGGTGACTAGTTCTCTTTCTTATTTCCTTTCCTTCCCAGTTAATTCACAGAAAATTCTGAAAAGCTCTGGTATCCATTTTTGTGAATCTGGGTCAACCCCAGAGATGTCTGGTCAGAAACAAATGATCCTGTTTAGACCACTGTCATGCTGAGCAAGTGCACTGACAACTGTGCCACTGTAGTCCTAACCATAATAGCCTGATACAAACATGCTAGAGGAAAAGTGGAAAAGAAAATGATTTAAATAGAATGCTGACGTCAAGAGATGGAGTGTAAACAAGAATACATTAGGCTGCACATAATTCCCACAGATATATTATATACTCCTGGAGATCTATGGTCTTCACTGTGAAGATGACAACTCATCAGATACAGCTAGACATATATTGATGATGTCATTCTCACTGTTCCAGCTAAACATATACTGATGATGTCATTATGACTTTTCCAGTCAAGCATATACATTATATACTAAGGGGGCCAAGTGGTCTTGAGGTATGGTGTCCGCCCCGAGTGCTGGATGTCCTGGGTTCAAGCCCCGGTGAGGGCCAGGATTTTTTCACGTGGAATTCTAGTAAACAAATTTCCCCTGGTCTCTGGGTAGTGAGACAGGATGCCCGTGTGTATTGTTGCGCCCGTAAATAATTCCTTGGTAGTTGGAAATCGAAAAAGAGTAGCCTAATGGCGCTGCCCAGGCAAAATTTTGAGTTGAAAATCTACCCAAAGTATTTCAGGATCCTCGCCAGTGCTACGGAGTTCATGCACTGAGCTGAGATTCTCCAGACTCAGGCTTGAGTTAGGAGTAGAACGGAGCACTTATGGGTTACACCTGTGTGCTGTGATGTTGATCCGTCGACTAAACTAAACTCATTGGCACCTTGCCGTCTTGACAGACGATAGTTTGTAAGGGATGGAGTTATTGCCTCTCCATAGCACAAAGCCTGGGCTAAAATATAGAGATCATGTGTTGCCCATGCAGCATGATCCCTCTCTCGGCCTGCCTAGTTCACTCCAGAGGAAAGGTAACACCTCTACATCTGGAACAAGACAAGCTGCAGAAGCTGCCGGATCAGCAATGCAAAACTAAACTAAACATATACATTATGTACAATAATAAGAGACAAACAGCTTTCTTTGATCAAGTGATGAGAAGAGACGCATTGGAGAACATAGTGGCAACTGGAAAAATCGAGGGGAAGAGAGGCAGAGGCAGACCAAGAGAAATTATGCTGGATGGATTGGGACAATGGCATGGAGGCATATCATCAGTAGAATTGATCCAGAAAACCAAAGATCAAGATCTGTGGAAATTCATGAACACCTACGCCAGCCGGCATGGCACTTGATGATGATGGTGGTGGTGGTGAAGATGATGGTGATGGTGGTGATGATGATGATTATATACCATTGACATCATTATGAATTTTCTAGCATCATCATGTGCCATGCTGATAAGCATGGGCAGCCATATGTCGGCATCTCAGTGGATCACCAGAGTCTTGGATCATGACATTTTAGGCATCTGTAAAGGAGGTGTTGTGCCTTTGCTTTCCTTCTTGGCAGTGACCATACTAGTCCAGTGGTTCTCAACCGCTGGGGAATTTCCCCCCCCCCCCCGGGGAATTTTAGGGTTTCTGGGGGGGGGGGGGGGGAATGAAGATCATTTCAAGATCATGTTAATACAAGAACCGATTACTGGATATTGCTTTTCCCTTCATACTTTACAGTTATGCACATCTCATCCTTCTAAAATTCATTTTATAAATTAAGTAAACCTACAAATCACGTTTTATGTGGATGTCTAGACCTGTTTTAACATATTTACCTTCCATTTTTACATATACTGTGTAGGGGTGGGGGGATTTTTAGGTAGGAAATATGAAAGGGGGGGGGGGGAATGACATTCTGAAAATATGGTGAAGGGGGGCACGGGCCAAATTTTTGATAGGAAGGGGGGGGGAATGACGTTCTGAAAATATGGTGAAGGGGGGCACGGGCCAAAACAGGTTGAGAACCACTGTACTAGTCAATGACTGTAGCCATTGTCTCCATAAAAGAGATCTATCTACCTTTGCGAACTTGGGACCATAACCAACAGCTATCTGTCATCTGCTCTTCAGTTCCATCCACCACCTACACAAATGGTTTTACATTACCCTGGTCAGGGGACTAAACGAGTACTTCACTTTGTCCGAGTATGTCCTTTAGGCTAGTGGAGGAAATGAGACTCCTTAGTTCTCCTATAATAGAGGATACCTACGTGTACTGACGGCAATATTATGACTGGTCTAGTTAAACAGATACTGAAGACATCATTTTGATTATTCTTCTTTATGTTATAGTCAATGCCATGTGGCATTAGTGATCATTTCTATTCATTCTGTCTTGTGTGCTACAAGTCATTTCTGATACTGATGTTCCTCCATGCCATGATAGCACACTGTCCAGCATCTTCTCCCTTGGTCTTGCCCTGCCTCTCCTCCTCTCGGTCTTGCCCTGCCTCTCCTCCTCTCTAACTTTCCCCTTGTAACAACATAATCCAGCTTTCCCCTTTCTCAGGACATGCCCAAATAATGTGGACTGTCTTCTTCTGATGTTAGTAACCAGTTCTGTTTGTGAATTAACTTATTTGACAGATATATTCATTGCTCTTTCTATCCATCCATGGTGTTTTCATCATTCTTCTAAACAAGCACATCTCCACAGCTTTCACATAATTCCTCATTTGTCTGCAAATTGTCCATTGTTAGCTACTGTACATTGAGATTAGCTCAATATAGCTCTCAAGAACGCTTTTTCTCACCTCGATCAACAGAGATTAATTGCATAGAATATTCTTCATCTTGTTTTTTTTTTTTTTTACATTCGCTCGCTTACTATGAACTCAAGTGTAGTCCATACACACTACTTCTAGTAGTGCTGGACTGAATGTTGCGTGTGGATTAGCTTTCCCTATTAACAGTGTCCCTCGCCATCAGGTGAACCCACTCTGACTTTAGAGGTACTTGTAATTTATGTCCCCAAGTCAAGGACGATAGGTCAATATTTTAGTCCAACTGTCCAGTGTAGGGGTTGAACCCCTTAACCCCTTACCTCAGCATCAGCATACCAGATGTTTAAGAACATGTGTTCTTATCCATTCGGCCATGCTGACCTAGCTTCATCTTGTGAAAAGCTGCCTTTGCTTGGGCTTTGTACATTTAACTTCCTGAATACATCTGCCATCTGCTGTTACCCAAATAATTACATAGTGAATATTCCAGCTATGCAAATACTGATGACATCATTCTGACTGTTTTAACAACAAACATTATATTCTATTCCACAGGTTACCGTGTGGACAACGCCCGGCTATTTCCTTCGATTCCATGGCAGGGTTTATGTGGCTCAGAACTCCCTCGTCAAGCCTCATACACATCCACGCAAAATTACATAACTATCCAGTTTTCAGCAAATCCTGTCAGTGACTATATGACTGGATTTTCATTACATCTACGACAGTATCCGCGGCGGAATTCAGGAACAGAGCTCTCTCAGTCCGGCTACATTGGAGGTCAGTAAAGTCAAGAACCCTGTTACACACATTAAGGCACAATGGGCATATGGTGCGAGACCCACATTTGTATAACCCACAAGGCACTCAGTGGCTGGTATCATGCCGGCCGCCTTTACTTTGCAAGGTCTTCTGGCACCATTTTAGGCTGGGTTGACCAGAGAGCCCAGTTTAATTGTAAAAATGTGAAACCTCCCCGATGCGGAACGAACTCAAGACCCCTGGTATGACAGGCGAGAGTCTGCTACATAACTTTGACCTATGATGCTAGACTATATTTGTATCGTCCAGTTGGCACTTGGGGGTGTTGTTGGTCACTATCACGGTATAATCTTTGAGTGATTAGTGGTCTGAAGACATGAGCTTAGTGTCATATCCCAATTATGGCAGGCAGTGGGGTAATTAACTTTACTTCTTCTGCCTGCCATCTTCAAATGGAATTCGAAGATGATGTTTCCAATGCTTCTCCCAATGCTTCTCCCAGTCCTTCTTCCAATGCTTCTCCCAGTCCTTCTCCCAATGCTTCTCCCAATGCTTCTCCCAATCCTTCTCCCAATGCTTCTCCCAATCCTTCTCCCAGTGCTTTTCCCAAAGCTTCTCCCAAAGGCTTCTCCCAATGCTGCTCCCAAATATTCTCCCAATACTGCTCCCAATGCTTCTCCCAGTGCTTTTCCCAAAGCTTCTCCCAAAGGCTTCTCCCAATACTGCTCCAAATGCTTCTCCCAAAGGATTCTCCCAATGCTTCTCTCAGTGCTTCTCCCAAGGAGTTCTCCCAATGCTTACTGTCTACTTCTCATTGTTTGGTGATCCATTCATTGTAACTTCAAATGGAGCACAGACTCTCAGCCAACTCACGCTGAGCCCTACAGTCTGTAGACCTGTTCATGGTGGGTTGGATTTTGCATCTTCTGTTGTCCGCAGGATGAAGTAGCCAGTCTCACACCAACTCTCCTTAAATGTCTCTTAGGACTTACAGGTCGTTAGCTTTAATCAGCACTTGAGATTGAATGTGCAGTCAGTGGAGTTCTCCTGAAAGAGTTGCCGTGTTATGGCTGTAAGATGTGATAGTGGATTTGACATATAGTTATTGTATTACTTTGATGCAATGAGTAAATAAACATGTCTAAATGTGCTGTGAGTTTATGAAGAACAGAGTAAGTTACATCACTTCATACTGCTGTGATTGGTATATTTGTAGTCTTATAGTATTCACACCCCAGTGGTAGATCTGCTAGGAGATGATTATAGATTATCCTTTAACCTGATGCCCGGCTTCTGCTTCTTTCAGGTTGGAATGATGGCTACCTGCGTGAGCTGCAGATTGATTGGTCAGCCCAGGAACTGATACCTGGAGATTACCAGCCTGGTCGAGATCCCAACTTTGAATTTGATCCCAATGGAATTTCCTGTTATGAATGTCAAGGTTGCAAGCGGGACTATTTCAGGACTTCAGACATTGGTGTCACTATCAAAGAAGGCTGTTTTGTTTGTACCAAAGAGTGGCTGCAAGGTGAAGTGTTACACTTTCTTATATGTAGGGTGTATTGTTGTTATTGATTCAATGGCATCTGGACCTCCATTCTTTAGTCTAATGCTATACAATGATACATGCAAATGTTCATTAATTTTCATGTTGCTTTACCAGTGTTATGTAGTGATATATGCAAGTGTTCATCAGCTGTTGTGTTGTTCCATCAATGCCATATAGTAATACATACAAGTGTTCATCAGCTGACAGGGGTCTTCAAATATACGTGTTTATGACAAGTGACTAATTTGACAAACCTGCTAACGATCAGTTTAAAGTAATTCAAGACATACAAAGCTGTGTGAGGAGCCAAGATAAAATATATGAACAGATACATTAAAAATAAAGCCATTTCTGACCAGTATAAAACTCAACAAGTTTCCTGAGGTAAAAAAATAAGATATTTGCTGCCTTTGTTTTGAAAATGGCAGGTTGCAAAATAAAACGTCCACACGTAGTGAATGTTAATACGAGGACGAGTCAATAAATAAGTCACACAGTTTTGTGGGATGACAGGTAAATGTAGTTGGTGTTTTCTACAGGTGTC
Source organism: Cepaea nemoralis (assembly GCA_014155875.1). Lineage (NCBI taxonomy): Eukaryota > Metazoa > Mollusca > Gastropoda > Stylommatophora > Helicidae > Cepaea > Cepaea nemoralis. Next base: position 192,758 of record JACEFZ010020085.1, read on the forward strand.
ATTAGGTGATATCAACATCGAACTTTATATTTCCATTCATCAGGTGGCGCTAGGTGTCTCATGCACATGCGCAGCGCATAAACAAAATGGTGACTGTACTTATGCAGTGTACAACCTAAGAGCAACGTGCTGTTGTGAGTTTTTTGTGGGGAAAAGGACTGCCTGCAAAGGACATTCATAAGGAAATGCTTCCTGTTTATGCTGACAAATGTTTGTCCCGTAAAGCGGTGCATTACTGGGTAGAAAAATTTTCTCAAGGGCGCTGTAAAAATGTTGATGAAATCCGATCTGGTCGTCCTGTTGAGATTGCAACAGAAGAATCCGTGCAGCGGGTGGAGGAGATGATTAGAGGTGACAGGCGAGTAACGATAGACTCTGCAGCATCTGCAATAGGGTGCTCACATGGTTCAGCATACAGCATAATGCATGATCAATTGAAATTTAAGAAAGTTTGCTCAAGGTGGGTACCCAGACAATTAAAGAAGGAACACAAAATGAACTGATTTGGCCTGTCCTTGCATCATCTCTGTTGATACGAAGATGAAGGAGAAGACATGCTGAACAGGATTGTTACTGGGGATGAATCATGGGTGCATCACTACCAGCCCGAATCAATGCGTGCTTCAATGCAATGGAAACATCCTTCTTTGCCTTGTGTCCAACAATTCAAGGTTAAGGCATCAGCAGGGAAGGTTATGCTGACAGTGTTCTGGGATTGTCAAGGAGTGCTTTTCACCAATTTCAAGAAGAAAGGTGACAATGTGAATTCTGAATCGTACTGTGAAGTTCTATCGATGCTTCATGATGCAATTCGAAGAAAACGTCCAGGACTGTTGACTAGAGAAGTGTTGCTTCTTCATGACAATGCCGGACCACATACGGCTTGATTAACTCAGGAGAAAATTAACTAAGATGGGAAGTTCTGGAACATCCACCTTACAGCCCCGACTTAGCCCCTAGCGATTTCCACCTTCTTGGTCAAATGACAACCCACCTTGGCGGGAGACATTTCGCGAATGACGCCGAAGTTGAATGTGAAGTGAAAACGTGGTTTAGAAAACAGAGCACGCATTTCTATGCAGCCGGTTTGGAAGGACTGATATAACGATGGGATAAATGCATCAATGTTGGTGGGAATTATGTTGAGAAATAAAGGGACAATGTATGTTAGTTAGTTAGTCGCAGTTCCAACTTTACAGCAACGGGTCATCCCCATTTTGCTTCATTCCTGTGCCAGTGAATATCACACAAAACGCTCCCCACTGCCCAATGTGAAAAGTGGAAAATACAGGAGCCTCGACAAACAACTGCCCGCACAGATACACTGTTCATAATGCCGCCACCAGAATGTCAACACACCAGTTCCCCACGAAACACCCAATTCATCTCTGATGGAATCTGCAGTCATTTTCCTATCTGGATGTTTCCTAGATGTTCACCCACACAGTCCACGAAAATACAGTTCATCACCGAAGGCAGTGGCAGTCAACCAGAAGCCCAGCAGCCACACATTTCTGCATAAGGCAAAAACCGGTCAACTCTGGGACATAGCCACCTGCCATCGCTCCGAACATGCAGTCACGTTCCAAAAAAAAAAACTTGGGCAGATTCAGAAGCACTTCACACGAAACTCACAGCTCACAGTGTCGCGCCACGCACTCACTCAGTAGCAGGGCGACGGAACCATCAAGCCTCCTTAGTCGCCTCTTACGACATGCGTGGTAGGCTATAGTGTTGCTATTCTTTGCTTCCCTTATGGGCCCTGGCAACACACGGGAAATGTATGTACACAATGTATGTATAAAAATAAACTGATTTCAAGTTGTTATCATATTTAGTTATTTTTCTACAGCCATTTGTGACTTACTTATTGAATTCCCCTCATACATATTAAGCGCAAATAGGCACCTGACATATATTTTCTGGAATAGATAGATGTGATGCTCCTTCGTCTTATATTGTGGGTGGGTGGAAGTTGTATGTGTGGGTGGTGGGGTGTGTGTGAGTGGATTGGGGATGTGTGGGTGGTTAGGGAGATGTGTGTGTGTGTGTGGGGGGGGGACATGTTAGTTGGTGGGGATGTGTGAGTGGATGTGCGATGTGTGGGTTGGTGGGGGATTGTGTGCATGGGTGGGGAATATGTTGTCGATAGAGATGTGGCTGGGGGATGGGTGGTTTGAGGTGTGGGTGGGGAGAGGATGTGTGGGTTAGGATGTGTATGTGGATGGGCGTGGGATGTGTGGGTTGGTGGGGGAATGTTTGTGGGTGGCGAGTGTGTTTTGGTTGGGGGATCAGGTGAGGGCAGTGTGTGCGGGTGGGGGATGTTCGGGAGGGGGATGGGTCGGTTGGTGGGGTATGTATGTGTCCCTTGGTGTGCGTGTTTGTGGGTAGGTGGGGTGTGTATGTGTCCCTTGGTGCGCGTGTGTGTGGGTAGGTGGGCGTGTTGTGTGGGTGGGGTGATGTATGGATAGGTGGGAGATGGGCCTCATAACATGGTAATTAGCCTTGTTTATGTTTACAACATTCATTTCACAATGTTTATTTTTCTTCCTATGTAAATGTATAATGCTCTTGATGAACGAAAGACGAGTGATTGGAAGGGCCGAATGTAAGACGGGCCTGCGCGCCCAATTTGTGACCCTAATAAAGTTGATTTGATTTGATTTGATTTATGCCTGTAATACTGTATAGTCCCACAACCACACAATCCAAGCCCTTTAAAGGTCAATTCATGCTTGGTTGGATGTTGATTGAGTTTTTTCTATGGTGTGAAGTAGTCTTCTTCTACTGCATTGGTCTGTAAAATGTTGATTGTATTAAACCAATTGTCCATTTACAGGTTCTTCACTAACAGCAAGAACTTGCATGTCCAGGAATTCATATCAAGAAAGACTGAGAACATTAAGTGGTAAGTTTGTCTGGTTTCATAAACCTGTTGAGAACATTAAGTGGAAAGTTTGTCTGATTTCATGAATCTGTTGAGAACATTAAGTGGTAAGTTTGTCTGATTTCATGAATCTGTTGAGAACATTAAGTGGAAAGTTTGTCTGGTTTCATAAATCTGTTGAGAACATTAAGTGGTAAGTTTGTCTGATTTCATGAATCTGTTGAGAACATTAAGTGAAAAGTTTGTCTGGTTTCTTAACTCTTTTGAGAATATTAAGCGCTAAGTTTATCTAATTTCTTAACTCTTTTGAGAACCTGAATATACCTGAACTTCAACAGCTTTGTACCTATTCAATATAAGCGTGGCCTAGTAAGGACTCTGTTTAATCAAGCCAGAAAGATTTTCTCCGAAGAACTTGACTCCCTTAATCAGACTCTGCATTCTAATGGATATCCAGTTGACTTCATCAAGCATTGCTGACGGCCACCCATACCTACCTCCACAGAATCAACAGTTACTAACCTTCAAGTGTTTCTTCAGCTGACCTTTGAAAGGGACGGTGTAATGAAATGAATAAACATGATTTATTTAAAACATCTGTAAACCAAACATTCTTTGTTGCTGAACCAATGATCAGATATAAAACCACCTCAATAAATACTCCATCTGTGAAAGAACCATTTTCTCTGTACACCAGATAAAACTGCATTTATCATTTCCAGTGTGAGAGCCAAGCAACTTACAAAGGTAGAATGAAATGACAGTTAGGAAATCAGGTAACTAAATATACACCAGTATAGGTGGATAATACAGTTAATCAGTCTTCAAGAATCCTTTTGCAGTCCACAGGCTATAAAATGCTCTCCTCCGCGATTTCTCAACCCCCTCATAAACTACAGTCATAAAGTTAACAAAGAAAAAGCATACTGTATTTGGCGAATAATAAAAGCTTGCCTGATTCCATAAATCTATTAATTTGTTGTGTATTCTCAAAGAGAGGAGCATTCCAGCCTGCCTATCATTTATGTCTGGTGTTAATTCCACTGAAGAATTCAACTGGCCTTTGTTCCACAGATTAAGACATTTGTGTTCAAAAATCAAAGCAGCAGTGAGACTGAGGTGCATCTATAACCATGGGTTAAAGAGTGAAGACTCTGTTTGAACATATTCTTTAAATCAATTAGAATTATCTTCTCTTGTCTTTTGGGCTTTGTGCTGAAACTAGCTTCCTTGAGCAACCAGCATTCGTTCTTGGTCATGTGAAATTGTTTCTAGTTAGAATTGTAGATCAGTCATCCAACAGTATGTGCTCTAAAATTAGGGTCACTGAATTAGCAGTTTATTTTGTGAAGGTGCAATTGTAGTTCAAACATTCAATAACATGCATATTCAAATATATTTAAATTATAACCTAGAAGGGTTGAACTGATATTATTGGTTTAACAGGGTAAAATAAAATGGGGAAGAATTTGTGTAGGTCCCCTAACTGGAGGCCAGTATGGTATAGTTTTTAGCTCTGCATGCGGTCAAAGTAAACTCATAATTTCAGAAAGTAACATAACTGCTGGTGTATGCCAGGTAAGTCAGGAATGAAGACATACATGTTACTTGTCCAATCATTTGCCACAAATTGTTCAGGTGTACAGCTGTCATTTTCCACGATAACTGCACGCTAAATTGCTGCATCAACTTTTATGATGTTATTGTCTTCTTTTCGTGCAGACACGTCTGGTGGCAGTTCAGTGGCAGATTTTAGAGCCTGTAAAACCCTGCTCCGAGGAGTTCAAGGCACCACGTACATCAACCTTTGTGTATGTGATACCAGCAACTGCAACAAGGGAGACAATGTGAAATTCAGTTGGCGTATCTCTGTTATTTCCGCTGTTATTGTTGCCTTGTTCCTTGCTGTATGATTTGATGTACATATATATTTAAGAAATGTATTTTTTACAATAAGAACATTGTATGTTATAAAGATTTGTGAGTCGTGTAAACCAGTGGCTGAAATACTTGTTTCTAAATCACCATTAATGATTGTTACAATTTTTATAGTGTTTTAGTTTTGTATCATTAGCATTTATCACTTCATGTTAACAGTGTAAATAAGAAACAGTTTGCAGTGAGCGCCAGCTTTCTATTGATGGGGACTTGTGGAATGTGAGAGAATCACTTCTTTAATATGGGCAGTAGTCACTATCAGATGGGGAATAGTGATGCATGAGAGAATTACTTCTATTAGTTGGAGAGCTGTGGCATGTGAGAGAATCACTTCTATCATATGGGTAGTAGTCACTAACTGTAGGGGAATAGTGACATATGACAGAATCACTTCTATCAGATGGGGGAATAGTGATATATTGAGAGAATCACTTCTATCAGTTGGGGGAGCTGTGGCATGTGAGAGAATCACTTCTATCATAAGGCCAGTAGTCACTACTGGGGAATAGTGACATATGAGAGAATCACTTTTATCAGTTGGGGAGTTGTGACATATGAGAGAATCACTTTTATGAGCTAGGGAGTTGTGAAATGTGAGAGAATCACTTCTATCTGATGGGAAGCAATGGCATGTGAGAGAATCACTTCTATCAAATGGGGAGTTTTGGCATATGAGAGAATCACTTCTATCATTTGGGGAGTTGTGGCATGTGAGAGAATCACTTCTATCAGTTCATTTTAAGAACATAATTCAAGAAGCAACATAGCTGCTAATTGGTTCGTCAGGAAATGAAAATACAGGAGTTTAGGCTTCAGCTCATCATTGGGCATCTGACTGTGATGAGCACTGTGGATTGTTGACACTTTCTCTTGATAGTGTTCCAATACCAGTGCTTGAGAATCCCAGAAAACTTTGTTGTGAGGGACTTCCAGTCCCCAACATAGAGGTTAGGCGGTTGAGCTGTTAAGGCCTCTGTAGTGTTTATGCTTGTGGCTATGGTTTGATTACGCATTTTCCTCATGTTGGACTGGTAGTGCATGGAATGAAACTGTGAGCTACGAATTTCATGTGGAGTGCTTTTGCATCTGTCATCGGTTGTTTGTAGCGTCAACTGCATGTTCAGAAAAATGTCCGGTTGCTAAAATAACTGGGTTGTCTTATGCAGTAATGTGTGGCTGCTGGTTTTCTAGTGACTGCAGCTTCCATCGATGATGAACTGTATTTTTCGTGGCAGACTTTTGTGTTGGCATTCTGGCAGCAGCATTATGCATAATATACCTGTACGGCTGTTGGTTTATCGAGACTCCTGTCTGTTCCTTTTCACACGGGACATGAGGAGCATTTTTTATGATATTCACTGGCGCAGGAATGGAGCATAATGGAACGACCCAATGTCATGAAGTTGGAACCGCGACTAACTTGACTATCTACCTAACTTGTTTTGAGGTGTTAAAGCATCCTCCATGTAGTCCTGACCTTGCTGCATCCGACTTTTGGCTATTTGGTCTCAGTGTTCTAGAAGATTCTCAACAAACTGTCAGACACATTGACATGGTGAACTTGATCCTTGTCTTTAGTTTCATATAACTTTTGAGTTTAATGTTGGGTCACTGGAACAGTAAATCATACAACTTTTGAGTTAAATGTTTTGTCACTGGAACAGTATATCATACAACTTTTGAATTTTATGTTGGGTCACAGGGACAGTATATCATACAACTTTTGAATTTAATTTTGGATCATTGGCACAGTATATCATACAATTTTTGAGTTTAATGTTGGGTCACAGGGACAGTATATCATTCAATTTTTGCTGTACACTGTGAATGAGTCCTCTGCATATATGTTATTGCCTCTTGAATGTATGAATGCTTTTGTTATTATGTATATGCCCATGTAGGCAGCAGAGCACCAGAGAGAGAGAGAGAGAGAGAGATTGACTGATTGATTGATTGCTTTTGTTATTATTATCAACTATTTTTAGCAAAACCCCCATACATTGAAAGTACCAGGTAAGAACATTCTATGCAAGGACAACTAAAGGCAGCAGATAATTCAGTGATTACAGAACTAAATTACAATCATCAACAACAACAACAACAGACATTAAATGTACAGAATAAATAATAAAATGTGGCTTCCAATCAAATGCCCAAATAGAAATGAAGGTGGAAGTACTTCAAAATATGGTGCATCCCTGAGGTTCTCTTTGCCAGGGAACTGGTGTTAGACTTTGAGTACATGAATGAGGTCCTTGGCACCTAGTCGGGGTGATTAAAAGAGGCCTGTGAATCTGCTAAGTTAGTGAACAGCATGAGTTGCCAGTAATACATGACATTGTTAGCGTAACATGCTATTATGTCTGTCTCGTCTGATCTGGTTCCTTCTGTACCTTGTGGTGACATGGTGAAGTATAAACAGCGGGAAGGTGAGTGTTTGTGTCCTTCATATTGAGATTCCTATCGACTCTGTTATTCCTTCTGACATCTTTTATGTGGTCAGCCTCTTCTGTTTCCTTGTGGTCTGTACATCATTGCTTGTTGTGGTATGCTATCTGCTGGTAGCTGAGTTATGTGGCTGAACCATTTCACCTGCTGTTTTCTAAATGAAATCTAGCACTGCTATTACTCTCACTTTGGTCCTGATTCTTCATTTCTGATTTTCTCTCTTCTTGATACATTGAGTATTATTCTCAGGAATCTAATTTCTGTTGATGTGATTTTCATTGTCTCTTTTTCTGTCATTGTCCAGGTTTGGCATAGGTAGTATAGAGTTGGTAAAAAGATTGTGCTGAAGAGTGCTTTTTTTTAAGTCTCTACTGACATGTGTTTGTTCTTTAGTATTGATGCCATTTGTCCAGTGAGTTGGTAACCTCATTGTAGAAAACAGACTGACTTTACAGGCACTTTCAGGGTTTGAGTACAGTTCTCCTTAAAGACTACCAACTAAAGTGATTCCCCCATGATACTGAAGGGGTCTATAGGTGATGAAGATCATGATAATTATGATAAAACATTCTGGTTAAATGTAATGATTATACTTCTTTACCATAATACCCATCAAGGCCATATTGTGGCAATCTTAATTTGAGAGAATAGTTTGCAGCAATAGATTGGTGCCTACATTATGTGAAATATCAATAAATGAAGAAGAGGAAGAGAAGAGTATAATATGAAGCTGAAATGTAGTTTTTCTAAGACATTCCACCTAAATTATTTGTTTATGAATAATGTATTTTGCTCACATGTGAACATTCCTGGAGCTACCAAAACTTACTGCTTATACAATGTATATCCACTTTTGTTTATTTGTATATATTGTTTGTTACCAACAATAATTTAGTAAATTGCCTTTGATTGAATATTCTTCTGTGTGTTTATTTTTTTCCCTTATTTCAAATCTCATCCACTTGTATTTGTTGAGAGCCCTAATTTGCATATTACATTTTGTGCTGTGTACAGAGCAAGGTCTGTGCCTTAAGGGTTAGTGAATGCACTTTTACCCCTCTGCCGTGTGTCCACCTTGACGAGGTAGAGGGGCTTGCACGTTCCAATGACCCCAAGAGCTATGCCGACGGTAGCACAGCTACTGGTAGGGTCACCCATGTCGGACAGGTCAAGGGAGAGGGACCAGACCAAGCGACACACAAACCTGCTGCCTTGTAGGTAGACTGGGGACAGTCAAAGGCTAGGGAAAGCACCCCCAAAAAATGCTTGTCGAAATCGGATGTACTGAGCCACAGGCTTGACAAAGAAGTGCAACGTAACTTAATTCATGATGTCACATATCAAAATTAATCGTTATGGTGCTAATCCTGTGAAGTCCCATCAGGCGGTGATAGTGCCGGGCCCCCCTGCCTCGAGGGGGTCCACCCATGACTACTGATGGTCACCTTCCCCAGTGCTGTGGAGTCAAGGCACAGAGGAGTAGGTTAAGAGCTATTAACCAAATACTCAGGACACTCAACATACTACAGTGGAATGCCGAAGGAGTTTATAACAAGAAAGTCTCCCTAACACAGCATCTTCATAAAGATAGAATAGATGTGGTCCCGGGAAGGTTAACCCGGTCAACAATGCCCACAGAAGTCGCATGTGTTGGCCTAACGGCACAAGAACGCAGCTCTGCTGTAAACAGGCACACCGCAATCACATCCGGAAAAAAAAACTCTGGATGATCGCAGAAGAAGAAGAAGAATAGATGTGGCATGCATTCAAGAGACACACCTCAACGCCAATCGCAAATTCTCAGTCAGAGGATATCAGGCCACACGTTTCGACCGCGAAGGACACAAAGGAGGAGTTCTAATACTTACATGAAATATAATACCTTGCAGTGAAGTATCTGTGATCTCTGACAACCAAACGGAAATTATAGGTGTTGATATAATGATAAAGGACATGAAAATAAGAATTTACAATCTGTATAGCCCAGCAGATAAGGACCTTACACTCTCAAACATGAAAATAACCAACACAAACTGCATTATTGTCGGAGACTTTAATAGCTGTTCAGAAAGATGGGGATACCCAGATACTGACAAAAGAGGAGATGAAGTGGAGGACTGGGAAATAAACTCAAATCTCCATCTACTCAACAAAGCGGATGACACACCGAGCTTCTACTCCAGAAGATGGTTTACCACTTCTACTCCAGATTTAGCTTTCTGCACAGGAGATATCCTCCACAAAATCGATCGCCATGTGCTTGACCAATTAACAGGTAGTGACCACAGACCTATCAAGCTTGTAATGAATATGGAGTATGTTCCACAGGAGCAAAAGCCTTTGCCCCGCTGGAATTATAAACGAGCAGATTGGGACAGATTTGCCATACTAACAGACAAATATTGTGAAAACATAAATACACGATATGGCAACATGAAGCAAATGGTGGAAAATCTAAACAGAGCAATAATACAGGCGGCCACTGAGTCTATTCCAGAGGAGCGAGGAAAAATTACAAACCATACTGGACTGAAGAACTACAAATTTTGGAGGACAAATTTGAAGATGCCAGGAAGACAGCAGAGAGAGAACAAACAACTGAAGCGAACATTTCTCTCAAAGCCACCTCTGCAAAATATAAAAGAACAGTAAATCAAACAACAAGAGATTGTTGGAGGGAAAAAACAGAAAACTTTGAATTTTGACAGGGATGGAAACTAGTGAAAGCCATGAACAATGAAGGACCTAGAAACAAACAAATAACAATTAAACAAGGAAATGCCTTGCTTACAGGAAAAAAGGCTGCAAATGCACTAATGGAACACTATGCCAGTGCAAACAACATTGATATTACAACCGAACAGAAGAAAGCAATCAAAGACAAACAGATACATCATAGTAATACAGAGACAGCAGCAGAATATATGATGGCAAATCTAACAATGGAAGAAATGGAACAGGCAATGAATACCCTAAAAAATAAGAAATCACCAGGAAAGGATGGAATCACAAATGAAATGCTAATAGGACTAGGCACTAAGGCAAAAAAGAAACTACTATCAGTCCTAAATTACAGCTGGAAGAGAGGAATAGTCCCATAGGCATAGAAGGAAGCTATACTAATACCAGTCCCAAAGAAAAGAAAGGACCTGAAAGAACCAAATGGCTATCGACCTATCAGTCTACTTAGCTGTGTAGGAAAATTAATGGAACGCATTATCAATGGCAGGCTAACATGGCATCTGGAAGAAAACCAACTCTTAACACCACACCAAGCAGGATTCAGAAAGTACAGATCCACTGAAGATCAAATAACCTATATAGCTCAGGAAATAGAGGATGCCTTCCAAGAGAAAAAGCACACACTAGCGGTCTGGATAGATTTAGAAGAAGCATTTGATAAAGTATGGAAGGAAGGACTGAAAGTAAAACTGCAAAAAATGCATGTTTGTGGGAAAATGTATAAATGGATCAGCCACTACCTTGAGAACAGAACTGCCAGGACAAAAGTATAAGGACAAACAAGTAAAATGATGCTGTTGGAGCAAGGTGTCCCCCAAGGAGGAGTTCTTTCACCAACATTATTCCTAGCATATATAAATGACATCACGGAAAATTTTCTAGCCAGAGTACACACATCCTTTGCAGATGACCTAGCCATATGGACATCTGAAGAATATATTAGTACAGCTAACAGCAGAATACAGCAAGCTTTATTAGCGCTAGAGGACTGGTCAAAATCATGGCTAGTGAAGATCAGTGAGGAGAAAACAACATGCACAGTGTTCTCCCTCTCAAATAAAACTCAGCAACCTAAGCTGGTTTTGAATGGAAAAATATTGCGCCATGAAGAAAATCCAAACTATCTAGGAGTCACCTTTGATCGTCGCCTGACATGGAAGACACAGGTTGAGAAAAATCGAACAAGAGCAAGGCAAAGAATGGCAATCATGAAAAAGCTTGCTGGTACAACGTGGGGAGCAGATGAGAAAGTTCTCAAGAAGCTATATACTGGACGGGTGAGGCCAGTATTGGAGTATGGCATTGCAGCTTGGGCAACAGCAGCTAAGTCAAACTTTAACAAAATAAGTAGAGTCCAAAACCAAGGAATGTGAATCATAACTGGAAGCCTGAAGACAACGCCTATTAATGAACTAGAAAAGATCACTTGTTTACAACCAGGATAGAAGAGATAGCAGAGCCCAGCAACAAGCAGAAAAATTTAGAAGATTGACAGACCACCCTATGTATAACAGGTTTAATGGTTTTGGAAAGGGAAGACTGAAGCGTAGCAACTTTGTAGAAACTGCAAAATGAAAGATTAGGGCAGATCCCATACTTAACATATCAACAGTCAAACCCATTTACAATGCACACAACTTCCCAGCTTGGAGACAGCAGCAACTGCCTGAGATGATAGAAAACATTTCTGGTGTTGAGAAAAAGAACACTCAGAATGAAACCGAACGAAGAAAAATAACCCTCAACTACATAAAAGAACATTACCCAAGCAGCAATTGGACCCATGCATATACAGATAGATCAGCCAAAGATTCAATTAAAAATGGAGGAGGAGGAATTCTCCTAAATTTAAAAAAATGGAGTGAAAAAAACACAGTCAGTGGCAACTGAAAAATTTTCAAGTAACTTCAAAGCGGAGGTAGAGGCTTTGAAAATTGAAGCAGAAATGCTCTTGATGGAGGAAAATAATGAGAAACAAATAGCTATCTTCACAGATGCAAAGTCAGCTGTCTCAATACTGAAGAGCAAAAACAGCACAGAACTAGCTGACCTAAGAGCAGCACTCTATGGTCTATGCCAGAAATCCAAAAAAGTTGTAATACAGTGGATCCCATCACATTGCAGTATACCTGGAAATGAAGAGGCTGACAGACTAGCAAAAGAGGGTGGACGACTACCACAGCCTGACATAGACATAACCTATAATGAGGCAAAGAGGTTGATAAAAAGCACTTATAGAACCAAATGGGAATCAGAGCATCCAGGTCACCAGAAGGATGATGCATATTACAAACTCGACTGAAGAGAACAAGTAGCAATCTTCAGACTCCGCACAGGACATAACAGGCTGAAATACCACTTGTTCAATAAACTAAAGATAGGAGATACCGATGAATGTAATTGTGGTGCTGGTAAAGAGATGTTTGTCTCCTCCTTATTGTTGTATATAATGTTCTAGTTTCATTATCCTGTATCAGGAAGTCGTTGTTAGTTACTCTGGCAGTCCAAGGAATTCGCAACATTTGTCTCAGGAATCACATCTCTGTTGCTTCTAATTTCTTCTTAATTTGTTAATTTACATTCCAAGATTCACTGCCATACAGCAAAACTGGTTCTACATAGCATTTCAGAACTCTCTTTCTTACATTCAGTGATAGTGACTTATTGTATAAGATACTCTTCATTTTCTGAAATGCCCCTAGGTATTTAAAATTATCCACTTGGTTAAGAATGTACCCTTCTATTTCTATGTCACATTTTGGTGTCCCAATTTTCTTTGATATCACCATTGTTACTGTTTTCTTGATATTCAAGGAGAGTCCTTTCCTTGCACTCTCTGTTCTAAAGTAACATCTTTTTCTTGAATTTGAGTAGATATACAGATTCAAGTATGTGACTTCTGGACCTGGGGACGTATATTACAAGTACCTCTGAAGTTGGACTTGGTTTGCCTGATGGCAAGGGACACTGGTAATAGGGAAAGCTATCAGTCCAGTGTGCTCCCCTGTAGTGGAACCTACTAGAGGTGGCAGCACATGTACAGGGTATGCTTGAATTCAAAACCAGCAAACCAAACAAGTATGAGACCTGTGTCACAAGAATGGAGTAAGAGCAATAATGATATAGCTTTTACTTCTCCTACATTTGTCCGCTTTAAAGTAAAATAAAATTGGATGGTTGTGTTGTGTCTGTTTACATCAGAGCCATGATGTTTGCACTACAACGAACTTCATCCTGGCATATCACAGCCATGATATTTGCACTACAACCAACTTCATCCTGGAATATAAAAGCCATGATGTTTGCACTACAACCAACTTCATCCTGGCATTTCCTGTCTAGAAATGCGTTCCCAGGTATTTAAGACGTTACAATGTCTCATTGTCACATCATCTGGATCAGCTGTATCTATCCTACAGATTTACCTGTTCTTCCACACTGTACACTTGAACCCAAAGGCCCTGACAACCTCTGCTTCATGCCCCAATACTCCACCCAACGGTTCATACCCAGCCAATTTGTTCACCTGTTTATTTCCCGCCAAGCCAGTGTGTCCTAGTGAAAAGATCCAACAGATGCTCTATATCTTTGATATTTGAATTGGAGCATGCTGTCTTCACCTTTCTCAGCATGTCCTATGAGTCCGTTACAATCACGACATATGTGTCCTGATTGTCCTCCAGCCAGCGGACTATCCGCTGTGACTGCATCCACCTCCATTCTCATACTAGATGTCTTGGTATCATATGCCAGGCTCTCCTGCACTAAACACCGTCCATTATTTCGTTGCAAACCCCAAGGTACATCTTTTGTCTTTTAGAGCAATCTGTGTAGATAATTGCATCACCTATTCCTCTTCCTTCAGCAACAACTGCTTCTTCTTCTTCCCTTTATTCTCCCATTGGGACAATTTCCTCAACCAACCAACGCTAAGCCGTCCTATATTCTGCTTCAGCTCCCCCATCTCCTCTCAATATTATTAATCTCTGTCAGTAATTGTCTTCTCCATGTGTTTAGGTCTCTCCGCTTTTTCGTTTGCCTTGTGGCTTCCGGACAAGAAAGTGCTTATAGTCTGTTTACTTTTGTCTGCCCCAATATAAAATTCCATATCTCAGTAACCAACTGAGGGAAAATGATGAGATTTAGCATATAACCTTATCATTATGTCCAACAACAAAAAAATTTTGTTCTGGAGATTGTACAACAGATTTCAAAGTTTGTTTATATGCGGTATATAATTTACGGGACAGAGATGAAGTCCATGTTATTAAATGTATTACCCCTTCACACGGAAACATTAGCGCTGAATAGTTAATTTTCTCGTGGGACATAGGATTGGCCTTATGACAAGTGCCTCTCGTAGAGCCTTGTGTCGTCATCCGAACTGGCGGAAAATTACTGTAAAACAAGTTTGTTAGCGAGAAATCACTAGTTTTTCACCAAAACATCAAAGAAATGTCGCCGCTTTCCATGATTTAAGTTGCTTTTGGACCTATCAAAGACATATTCCTTGGGTGGGGGTAAATATAAGACGGCAGGAAAAATTTCATAACGATGCAACAGACAGTTTTAAAAATAATTGATCGTGAATGAAGGCATTCATTTCTGGATAGGCTATAGTTATATTGTCCTCGGGTTTTCTCAGTGTGTGTACCTGTCCAGCGCTAGCGTCATTTCCTGACCTCTTGGTTATGGGACCTACTAGCCACCACAAAGCTGTCAGTAATCGCAGCCACCCCCATCTTCACACTCGAGGTTATTTACTGTACAACATTATTATAGGTGCTCCGTTCTGCTCGGCAACAACCTTCCCCTTGATCCTAGCTGAGAATCTACACTATGCGCGAGTATTGTGTCGAATCTTCCGGCAGTTTCATATTTCAATTTGAGGACTTCCAATTCTATCTCTACATTCTCTGTCCAACATCATGGCATCCTGGAGGTAGCTATAATCTGTTCACATTTACGTGCCTGGGTGAGGCAGTCAGTCTTACGGCACCTTACCTTAGACGCCTCCTACGTCAAGCATGGTAGATTACAGTGTAACTATTTATAGGTGCCAGTAACACACAGAGGTTAAAGACGTTGATCGTAATCCCGTATACTCACGTACGAAACACAGCTGCGGGAGAGTCGGTAGCGGATCGCGTCGCGCTGGTTACTTACGGAGGTATGTGAACCGGTCGTTCAGAAAGCAATGGCAAACTACTGAACATAAAACTTGCCAAGACAGCAACAGCAGCTGAAAAATGCTGGTGTTTACTGCAATGTCCTGTAAAGGATATGCGAAAAAAATGTAACATACAGACGAGCCAAACAGTCAAGAGTAATCAACAAACAATTAGGATTATCTATGGTCACATGATATGTAAGTTTAACCCTGTGTGAACTTTATCACCTTTGAACCCTCGCTTCAGAGTTCATGAGAACAAATGTTGACTAGAACTTCAGTCGCAAAGTGGAGGTCTGTTGACTTGGTTCACTTGAGGTAGGACGACTAGTGTCATCTACAGGCTGACTACTTACTTTCATCTCGTGCGTACGCAAATTCAACATTAAGAAGTAAGTACCGTATCTAGGCATTCATTAAGATATGAACACTAAAGTTTTATGGAATAAACTAGTAGCCTATGTATGTAGTTGAAGTTCAAAAATAAAGTGGGGTTTGAATAAAAAGAACTTGCAAACAAAAGACAGACAGGGAGAATAATAGTCTTCTTAAGCCAATCGACGGCGGTAGTAAACGTCACGTGACCAGCCGTTTGCGAATAATTCCTTACATTATTAGCAAATGTTTGCTAATAAAGTCTCCCATTTATATATGTATAAAATTTGGAAACATTGCAAAGAAATAGAGGATCTGGAAATAAAACATAACTCGAAAGAATTATATGAACATATAAAAAGATTTACAAAGAAGAAAAATAATATAACAAGAAACGGTTGTATCAGGTGAAAAAAATTGAGATATTATAATTAATAACACTGAGATAGCCTACTAAACAGATGGACAGAGTACACAGAAGATTTATTCTGGGACAACATGGTCAATAGACCAATATTGTATAATACTCAAGATGGACCAAAAATATTAAAGGCTGAAGTAGAAAAGGCTAATAAAAAGATGAAAGAAGGAAAGGCTGCAGGTCCTGACAAGATAACAACAGAGATGATAAAACCGAATTCAATCGCATAAGTACTTGGTGTGCTGAAGCTGGGGCAATGGTCAACCCAACAAAGGCAGCAGTGACATGGTTCTCTTTGAATAATCATATTGTCAACACTCCAACACCAACTGTTAATCTGTGTTCAGAGACGGTGGAAAGAACGCAGGCAATGAATTACCTGGGGATACGTTTTTATCGAAGCCTTGCTTATAATGAGCACATAGATCAGGTGATAACAAAGGCCAAGCGGGGTTTGACTGCGATGCAGATGATGGCGGCAGCAAACTGTAAGCAGTGCCATCTATGCCTCCTATACGAGGGGTTGGTCATGTCTGTTTTTGAATATGCGAAGGCGATCCTGACTCTCAGCCATAAGCAGATAGAAAGGATGGAAAGGATAGAAAACGAAGCTATGCGCATTATTCTTGGATGTACAAGAGATACAGCATGCAGGGCGATGCGCTACCTTCTTGATTTTTCAACCATTGAAGACAGAATACAAATTTGCAGAGCACGTGCCTACCTCAGAGTTAACGCAAACACACAACATTCACTGCATAGTGAAATTAGGAAGGTGAAGGGCAGCAGATTAAAAAGAGGAAGGTCATGGATGGGTCAAGCCGAAGACATTCTTCAACAGGGGTGTTCACTGAAGGACTTAGAACATGGCGAGGAATGGGTTCAAGTGCCAACAGATTTCTGTACGTCCTTTTCAGTTTGCATCCAACTAGACAGAAAATGCAGACAATAAAATCCGGCTGCTGTGGAGGCGGAAATACAAGCATTGATTTTCGAGAATTCGGTAGACGGTGATGCTGTCATTTACACAGATGGGTCGGGCGTCCGACGCGTGAGAAGCTCCTGGGTCTTTACGGCTCAGGCCAGAGGGAAAATTGTGAAGGAGGACTCCTGTGCTTTTGTTGAGACGACAAGCAGCCTGACTATGGAAGTCATGGCAGTAAAGCAATAACATGACTCGAGACACAGACATTCAATAGGGCATGTTTCCTTAGCGACTCAATGAGCATGATCAAGAGGATAGAGATGGGGTGGATCAGAAGAGAGTGGTTGCTGTCTCTGGAGCGGTCTCGGCTGGCAAAGATTAGCTTCATCTTCGTGCCAGGGCATGCAGGAGTACAAGGAAATGAGCGGGCTGACAATCTCGCATGTAAGGCTAATGTGGAGGGCGGACGCGCCATGGACCAGGCTGACATTCTGAACGAACGAACAGACTTTATTTTCAAAGGGTAACAAATTGGGCATGCAGGCCCGTCTTACATTCGGCCCTTCCAATCACTCATCTTTCGTTCATCAGTGCATAGTGCATTCACATAGGAAAAACCATTGTCAAATGAATGTTGTAAACATAAACAATGCATGTTACCATGTTATGAGACAAACCCCCCACCCACCCACCCAACCCCTATCCATCCGCGTGTCCCCCACACACAAATCCACCACCCAACCACACACATAACCCCAGGCACATACATTCCCCCATCCATCCCCCACCCACACATCCCACACACACCCCCACATAACCATATCCCCACCCACACACAAACACACACATCTCCCACCCACCATACATCCCCCACCTACCCACACATAAACCCAGGCACACATGCATGCATCCACCCACACATCCCCCACCTTCATACATCTCCCCACCCACACGCACACATCCTCCACTCATCCCATAACCTACCAACACTCACCCACCCACATATCCTCCACCACCCACCCACAAACCCCCAACCACTCAATCAAACACACATCCCCCAACCACAAATCCAACACCTACACACACACATATTCCCACCAACTCACATATATACTGCATGCATATACTGAATGCTCTACGAGAAGTAAGACTTTTGCGTGAACCAAGTGATGACTGTGAATCTACAACCATGGTCAGACTGCGAGAACAGCAAATTAAAAGAGGTGTGGCCAAACAAGAACACTACGCAGGAAGCCAAAGAAGATTGATAAACCAACACAGAACTGGCGTCGTTAGCCTCTACACGCTGCGGGATTTGCTGAGGAGGGGATCCGAGCACTTATGGACTGAATGGTTCGATGTGCAATGAGGATGAATCTGTCGACTAACTAACTAAATAACTTTTGTTCTCTTTTTATCAACAGCAGTTTGTCTCTTTTTGTCCACAGCCTTTTGTCTCTTTTTGTCCACAGCCTTTTGTATTACTTTGTAGTACAGTATTATCTGGTGTCGATTGTAATGTTCTTCACTTATAGTCCAAGCAGTTTACCTTGACCTTATTTAATACTGTGGATGAGATGAGAAGAAACAGAGACCGAAAGAAATATTTTCCAAACATTAATGAACCATAAAACATACTACTATTGCTAGATTGACTTGTTTCTGTGTGACTGTAAGATAGTGTTATACTTTACACTTGTTTCTTTGTGACTAAGATAGTGTTATACTTTACACTTGTTTCTTTGTGACTGTAAGATAGTGTTATACTTTACACTTGTTCCTGTGTGGCTTTAAGATAGTGTACTTTACACTTGTTTCTGTGTGAGTGTAAGATAGTGTTATACTTTACACTTGTTTCTGTGTGACTAAGATAGTGTTATACTTTACACTTGTTTCTGTGTGAGTGTAAGATAGTGTTATACTTTACACTTGTTTCTGTGTGACTAAGATAGTGTTATACTTTACTCATGTTTCTGTGTGGCTTTAAGATAGTGTTATACTTTACACTTGTTTCTGTGTGAGTGTAAGATAGTGTTATACTTTACACTTGTTTCTGTGTGACTGTAAGATAGTGTTATACTTTACACTTGTTTCTGTGTGACTGTAAGATAGTGTTATACTTTACACTTGTTTCTGTGTGACTGTAAGATAGTGTTATACTTTACACTTGTTTCTTTGTGACTAAGATAGTGTTATACTTTACACTTGTTTCTGTGTGACTGTAAGACAGTCTTGTACTTTACACATGTGTTGTGGTGACTCTGGTCATATTGTTATATGTTGACAATTTGCACAAGGATCATCAGTTGTTTGTCATTGTCTAAGAAGGTTAGACAACTGATCCACTACTCAGGATCTCTCCTGTTTTACTTGATAAAAGTTCCACACAGTTCAGATTGATTGATTGATTGATTGATTTAGGAACAGACATCACAGCATTCGGGGCATTCCCATAAGCGCTCCGTCCCCATCCTCAGAAGCCAGCGAAGAGTTCCAACCCCAATAGTACCAGTAGCAATCTGATTATGTGTCCGTCTCGCCTTTCCTCTAAGCGTCGAGCGTCGGCCAGATCCCCTCGTCACTCCTCGCTGTCGCATTCTTGCCAGACCATGGTGATCCATTTGCTCCTCCGAGGTGTACACGTGCTCCCACAAAGCCGCAATCATGTCTGCCTTATCATGCATCAATACTCCACCAAGTTTTGCAGAGCCAGCTAATCTGTCTGCATGTTCATTCCCCAGCACACCAGCATGCTCCGGAGAAAAGATCTAGACGATGCTTGTCACCCGTGACTTCCGAAGCGAAGCAAGCCACTCTTCACGAAACTTGCCTGTCCTCACCCTACTCAGCAGATGGTGAAATGAACCAGGTCTGCAACAGTCAGAGGTGGACTGTTGCAACCTGAAGTAACTCCATCACTTAGTACTACAGTCATCACGATTAACTAGGTACAGCTTGTTTGTACATCAAACTGATACTCAACACAAATGTTTCTCTACCATGATAATACTTACAAGTGAATGAGAAGGAGAAGATCTAATCCAGCTACTTTGTTATTCTTGGTCAGCATGGCCGAATGTATATGAGCGTTTGCTCTTAAACTTCTGGTGCGCTGATGCCGATGTAGTGGGTTCAACCTCTACACTGGTCAGTTGGACTAAAAAACTTCTCATCCTTGACTTGTGGACGTAAATTACAGGTACTTCAGACGTCAGGGTGGGTTCTGATCCACATGCAAAAATTAGTCCATTCCTGCCAGAAGTTTTATGATATTGAGACTATGCTTGAGTTCAAATAAATGTATTTCTTTTCTTTTCAGACACACCTGTCTTCCATCATCATTGTCATCGTTAACTCACATTTCTGTACAGACGGTTTTGCTGCCTGCTCACTCCAGTTTACTTGATTGTCATCAATATCGCCAGTACTCAAACATGGCTGATGCTGTTGAAGTTGGTAGGATCGTTGCTGCAAGGAGAGCCGTCGATGAAAACATCAAGAAAGGGCAGGTGGTGGGAATAGGCACTGGATTGACCATTGTTTTTGCTGTTCAGAGAATTGCTGAAAGGAGCAAGAAAGAAGAACTTAACTTGGTGTGCATCCCAACATCATTCCAAGCCACACAGTTGATCCACGAGTACGGCTTAACTTTAGGCAATCTGGAAACTTCACCAGAAATTGATATCGCGATCGATGGAGCTGACGAAGTTGATGATGATATCAACTTAATCAAAGGAGGGGGAGGCTGTCTCATGCAGGAGAAGATAATCGCGTCGTGTTCCAAGAAGTTTTTCGTCATTGCAGATATAAAAAAAAACTCCAGGGTGCTCGGAACCACCTGGAAAAAGGGCATCCCAATTGAGGTTCTTCCAATGGCATACAAGCCAATCCAGCTCAAGATCAACCAGCTCCTCGGGGGAAATGCTGTGCTCAGAATGGCCACTAAAAAAGCTGGCCCAGTGATCACAGACAATGGTAACTTTCTAATAGACTGGGAGTTTGAAGGTGCCCAGGACTGGATGGCAGTGGAGAGGGTGCTGCAGAGTGTTCCGGGAGTGATTGAGACAGGACTGTTTCTGAATATGACAGATGTGGCATATTTTGGATCCCCTGATGGAGATGTGCTTGTTAGAACCAGAAAGAATTAGCTGGACAGCCAGAAAATCCAACTTTTCTGTTCTTTGCTTTAAGCCATGCTGGCACATTCTTTGTAACACATGTAACTTATATTTGAAGTTTTGTTTTCCTTCAGATTGACTCTTTGACATGGGCAAAAGTCAGCAACAGACATGACAACATGTTCAGATAAAGTGATTAATATGTGACAGTTGTGATAGAAGTATCATGGTTGTTGTTTCTGATTGTCTGGTTAATATTGCCACATTGTTAATGATTTTATTGCAATATTCGGTGCATGAGATTTGCAACAATTGTTAGATGTTGTAGTATCAAAGCGTCAAAAGGGGACTTTCCTCGAATATCAAGAAAACAGAAACAATGGTTACATAATTGAAAATGATACCAAATTGTGATATTACAATCGAAGATTACAAGCACAATAGGTGCAGCAAAATCTGCATTTTAGAAGGTGCGAAGTATCTTATGTAGTAAATTAATTTCATTGAATGTCAGAGAGTACTTAAGTGTTACATAGACCCTGTCCTGCTGTACGGCAGCAAATCTTGGTACATGAATGAACGAATTGGACAGAACATTATACATAACCATAAGAAGAGGCTAATGGAGGTATAACATTATTCATAACTATACAAAGAGGCTAATGAAAGTAGAACATTATACATAACCATAAGAAGAAGCTAATGAAAGTAGAACATTATACATAACCATAAGAAGAAGCTAATGAAAGTAGAACATTATACATAACTATAAGAAGAGGCTAATGAAAGTAGAACATTATACATAACCATAAGAAGAAGCTAATGAAAGTAGAACATTATACATAACTATACAAAGAGGCTAATGAAAGTAGAACATTATAGATAACCATAAGAAGAAGCTAATGAAAGTAGAGTATTATTCATAACCATAAGAAGAGGGCAATAAAGATAGAACATTATTCATAACCATAAGAAGAGGCTAATGAAAGTAGAACATTATTCATAACCATAAGAAGAGGCTAATGAAAGTAGAACATTATACATAACTATGCAAAGAGGCTAATGAAAGTAGAACATTATTCATAACCATAAGAAGAGGCAGTGTTCTTTGATCATATAATTTGAAGAGAGTCAATGGAGAACATCATGACAACTGAAAAGATCGGTGGTAGAAAAGGCAGGGAAATTATGCTTGATGGTCTCAGATGGAGACATGTTGTCAGTAAAATCGACCCAGAACACCCGGAGCAGAGGTATGTGGAGAGACATGTTTTCAATAGAATTGATCCAGAACTCTATTGTAACGATTAATAGGATGACTCTTCGCTGGCTGTTCAGCGAAGCGATGAGGCGTGCATGGGAATATCCTGAGTGCAGTGATGTCGGTTCTTCTCAATTCAGCTCATTAATCCAGAACGCCCAGGACCGAGGTCTGTGGAGAGATAAGTTGTCAATAGAATTGATCCAGTACGCCGGTGACCGAGGTCTATGGAGAGACAAGTTGTCAATAGAACTGATCCAGTACGCCGGGGACCAAGATCTATAGAGAGACATGTTGTCAGTAGAATTGTTCCAAAACGCCAGAGACCAAAATCTGTGGAGAGGCATGTTGTCAATAGAATTGACCCAGTACGCCGGGGATAAAGATCTGTAGAGAAACATGTTGTCAGTAGAATTGATTCAGAACGCCAGAGACCAAAATCTATCGAGAGGCATGTGCCAATAGAATTGATCCAGAACGCCGGAGACCAAGATCTGTAGCAAGACATGTTGTCAATAGAATTGATCCAGAACGCCGGGGACCTGAGGTCTGTGGAGAGACATAAATGCCTATGCCACATGGCAAGGCACATGATGCTGATCATGCACATTCAAATATATGTGTGTGTTTTAAAATGCAGCATGCAGTACTACTTCCTCAGTGAATGAGCCTGCACTTAAAGATGCAAGGGAAAACGTACTGCTGGTTTCAATCAATCAATCATGTGCCATGCCGGACAGCGTGGGCGGTCATGACTCGCCATTTCACTCGATCACCAGTGTCGTGGATCAGCTCAGTGTTCCTGTCTCGTCCATGCCATGTGGCCAAGCCATCCAGGTATTTCCCTCTCGGTCTTCCTCTTGGTCTGTTCCCCTCGATCTTGCCAGTTGTCACTAAGTTCTCCAATCCATTTCTTCTCATAACATGTCCAAAAAATGTTGACTGTCTACGTCTAATTTCTCTAATCAGTTTACGATGTTCATTTGTCTCCTGTAGTCCTTGGTCATTGGTTTTTCTGTCTGTCCATGGTATTCTTTGCATTTTCCTCAGAAACCACATTTCTGCAGCCATCAGATGCTTTTCAGCTTGACTGCTCATTGTCCAAGTTTCACATCCATACAAAAGAACAGGCTCTATGTAACCCCTCAACACTCTTTTTCTCGTTTCAATTGACATCTTTT
The DNA here is from genome assembly GCA_014155875.1 of Cepaea nemoralis. Lineage (NCBI taxonomy): Eukaryota > Metazoa > Mollusca > Gastropoda > Stylommatophora > Helicidae > Cepaea > Cepaea nemoralis. Next base: position 216,224 of record JACEFZ010020085.1, read on the forward strand.
TATTGGTCAGAATGTTTTTCCATCTTGATAAAGGCTACTTTCGCCATGGCGATTCTTGTTCTAATCTCTTCAAGGCATCTCCCATCAGATGTTATAACTGTTCCAAGATAATTGTACCGATTCACTTGTTGAAGAATATTTCCATTTACTTGTATATTACATTGTGGCACTTCTTCCTTCCTACTGACGACCATAACCAATCTTGAATTTTGTATACATGTGGTTACGTAATCTATTGTGTCCTGTTCTGAGGCGCAGAATAATGACTTGTTCTGGTCTGTCCATTACGTGGTAGTCATCTTGAGCAGGTTTTGGTGGCTTTCTGACTGATTTGATCATTCTTTACTTTTGGTGGTATGTAACGGGCACATCAGGCTGTTCTTCTTTGGCTCCTTCCTTAGCCAATTGATCAGCTCTGTCGTTTCCGTGTACTCCACAGTGGGATGGTATCCACTGTATGGTGACCTTATGCTGACTGCTAAGTTCAGAAAGTAGTGTCAGTACTGGCAATTTCCCAGACAGGAGCGCCTCGAGTACTGATTTTGCATCTGTTAGTAGCACCACAGGTTGTGTACCATTGCTGGTATTTAGTATTTATCTGTTGCTATCTTGATTGCCTCAATTTCAGCATCATAGTTATGGCAGTACTTTCCTGTCGGTACTCTAGCTGTGTCCCTAGTATTATTTGGGTATTCTATGTATACTCCCGCTCCTCCATTTCGAACAGCATTTTGTGCCGACCCATCTGTGTAGACTCGGATGCAGAGGTCCTGTGGGTATTCTTCATCAAGGAAGCTGAGAGTGGCTGTTCTGCGCTGCACACTGTTCTGTTCTTCCTTGTCAAATATTCCTCTCACTTTTGTCTGGATTTGTTGTGATAGTCTATGTTCATCTTTCCATGGAGTTCGCTCTGGAATAGTTGTTAGGGGGATACCAACTGTGGGCAGATTGGTGGTTTCTCTGCAGAGTCGTTTGGCCTGGTGGATAAAACTACTTCTTTTCAACCGCCTCATAGCTAGTGTTTTCAAATCTGTTCTTCATAAGGTGGCCTGGCAAGCTGAGGAACGTTTCTGCTTGTATTAGCGTTTTCGTATCTCTGCGTTCACTCAGTGATTGTGTCCTCCCCATCTTCTCCATTTCACTATAGGGGTTGATCTCATCCCTCCTGTGGTGACTCTAAGTGCTTGATTTTGCACCTTGTCCAGCTCTTGTAGTGTGGTTTTTTATGCTGAACACCACGCACCACGCATATTCCAGGTGTGGTAGTATGCTCTGTTGGTAAACTTTGCTAAGTATTTTCCCACTGGCTCCCCATGTGGTTCCACTTAGCTTTCTCAGGATGGCTATTTTCCTCTGGCTTTTGTGCAGATGTGCTTTCTCATGTCAGCCTGCCATCAAATGTTACTCCAAGGTATGTTGGTTCTTTATCTTTTCTTAGGGGTGTTCCATTTATCTGGATGATCCCAGCCTTTTGTTTTGAAGAGAGGGTAAATAGAGTGGTGCTGCACTTGTCAGTGTTTATGCTGACACACCATCTATTTGCCCATGCAACAAATGTATCTACAGCTCTTTGTAGCAATTTGGTGGCCACTGATGCATGTTCATTTGTGCTCCATAAAACCAGGTCATCGGCGTACATTGCCGCTTTAATTCCATGCGGTAGATTAGCAACAAGATCATTGATGAAGATTAGAAAAAGTGTGGGGACAAGACTCCGCCCTGGGGAACACCGTGACGCAATAGTACTTTCTTGCTCTTGAGTCCGTCTATCTGTACTCGGGCTCTTCTGTTGTGCAAGTATGCTTTCACCCATTTGTACATTCTTCCATTGACTTTGCAGTCTCTCAGTTTCTTCATCAGACCTTCTTTCCAGACTTTGTCAAAGGCTTTCTTCAGATCTATCCATGTCGCAAGCACCAGCTTCTTCTCTTGGAATGCATCCTCAGTTTTTTGAGAGAGGTAGGTTGTCTGATCTTCCGTAGAGTAGCACTGGTTAAAGCCAGCCTGCTGTGGCACAAGGATGTTTTTACTTTCAATGTACCACTGCAGTCTGTGATTGATGATGCGCTCCAGTGTTTTGCAGAGACAGCTGGTGAGGCTAATTGGTCTATAGCTAGAGGCAACGGAACCATCTTTCCCTGATTTTAGGAGGGGTTTTGGTTGTTGAAACAAGAGAGATCACTTTTGCATTGATTCAAAAAAGGGGAGAGAAGAATGCTGAAATGGATAGTCTGGCCCTGGAACCATCTGATGTATTGACATCAAAGAACTTCACTAGAACAAGCCAAGGCTCTTTGACAAAAACATGACTTGTTTACAGTTAGTGTAGAAAAGAAAGTTGACTTGAGCTGACGTGTTTCTGTACCGCTGTTAGGAATTCGAAGAGCATCTGCAGTGTTAGATTTAATTAAAGATTAAATAACATGTGTCTTTATGGCAAATTGTAGAGGCCATCCAGGAGTGATGCGGTGTTGCATAAGGTATTACATATAGTGTATTTAGGCCTAATTAATATAGGCAGTAGCCTTGTTAAAACTAGCTAGGGTGAGGAAATAATTAGCTCTGCTAGTTGAGAATAGAGTAGTGAAGTGATGATTAGCTCTGTTAGTTGAGAATAGAGTAGTGAAGTGAGAATTAGCTCTGCTAGTGAGAATAGTGTAGTGGGGTAATATTTGGAAAGAGTGAGGATGGGTTGGGAGATGGGGGAAGTGTCCAATAGTGGGATCTTTCAGTGGGGTGCCCATTGGGGTTCTGCACTCTGTTTATTGGTCTTTCCTTGTCATAGCCTGATTCGGACCTAGGTGATGTGCTCATCTACTCTATGACAGAGTTTAGTTCGCTGATAAATATCTGAGCGAGGCCGTAGGCCTACACTCAGCTGGTAGGATCAGTGACTAGTGACTCTCACCAGGTGTGTTATTTCTCTAACAGGTTCTCTGCCAGTTACAAGGAAGCTCTACACTCGTTTTGAAGAAGTTTTACTCCGATTGGGAAGAACACCAGTTGAACAGTCAATGTTGTTTTTACGGAAATTAATAACGTCCGAGAAGAAAGTCTGGACAATATTGTTTACGCTGGACCTATGATCAGGAGGGTCCACCGGAACAGGGCTCAGATGAGCAAAACCATATAACGATTCCTGTGTGATAAGGTGTGGTTGATTCCAGTGAAAGATTACAAGGGACATTGTACTTGACACAATATAGACACTAGATAGGATCAAGTATATTAACAATAACAGTGATACCTAATTTCACAGTACAGGGATTTGTACATTTTAGGAACTATAGGAACTTATAATGTGCAGTGTGCAACCGGTCCATGATCAGTGGTAAACTATAGACTGTATTTATTTCGGATGATCATGTACATGGATTACCAGGTAGATACAGAAGGAAGTCAGTGTCTGGCAGGAGAAATACATCACCGGGCGAGGTTGTCTTGTGCTGACCTAACGTGCTGTGGTTTGACCTTGCTAGGATGATCTGACCGGGCGATTGATCTGATGGTCCGATTCTACACACATTATAGTACACGTCACACATTCTTCGCATACGCTTCTCACATACATTACACTTTTCTTTTAATAAATTAATTGTTATTAATTTTTAGAAGCTAGAGTTGTTGAGTATGTTGCGTTGGGGAAGAATGAGAGGGGGCATGATACAGCAGTGATAGAGAGAGAGAGAGAGAGAAAGATGTGTCCATAAACTGACGGAGTTTTGTAGACGGATTCTAGTGGTTTCTCAGGATAATGATAAGGGGTTAAAATAAAATGTGGGTGTTGATTCCTCTCACTCCAGGGACGACACTTTAAACGGATACACGACACTAAGGTCCAGCTGTTATTGAAGATCTGCAACAGCTTTGCTTTGGCCTCTGTTCCAAGGTTCCTGATTCCTTGGAGATACCATCAGCTTCTTGTAACTTTCTCATTTTCAGTTTTGATATGGCTAGCTCCAGTTCGCAGATTGTGATGGGTACCTCCAGAACCTCATGTACTATTTCCTTCTGTCCTGTATGTTGTCATTTCTCTCGAATCTCTTGTTGTTTCTCTGGACTAATTTTGATATTGTTATCTTGTGCGAATGAGTTTGCAAAATGGTCAGCTGCTTGCTTTCTTGTTAAGATGTTTCCATCTTTATGTAGTGCAATTTTTGAGTTTCTCGCCGTGCCCTCATCTGTAAGTTGTTTTATTAGCTTCCACAATTTCCTTGTGTCTTTTTCAAAGTTCAGAGACTCCGTCTTCTCCTGCCAGCTTTTCAGTCTAGCCTGCAGCTTGGCCCATTGAAATTTGGCTTTTGCGTGCTGGAATTTATTGTGGTGCTCTTGGCTGGGTGTGGCCTCTGCTTGCTTTCTACACACTTCCACATCATTATGCAACTATTCCAGTTCACTACTCCAGTAGGGTTTATATTGTTTACGGGCTCTTCTTGGTACTGTTTCTCGCGCTGCCTGTAGTATGCATTTCCAAAAGCCTTCAACTACTCTATTTATGTCTTTCTCAGTGTTCAGGTCTCTAACCAGTATGCTGCTGCGATGCTTGTACATTGCCCAGTCTGCTTTCTTGTAGTTCCACCTCGAGAGGGTGCTGCTTTCACTTACAAGCTCATTTTCTACGGTTAGAAAGACTGGCCGATGGTCACTGCCACCAAGTTGTTTCCCAACAATTCGTGTAGTGTTCCACTCCAGGTCTGGTGAATGAAAAGCCAGGTCAGGTGTAGTTGTAGTGTGCCATGATCTCGAGTAGAAAGTATGTGGGTCGGAAGGCTTGTTAATCAAGATGAATCTATTCTCATCCTGCTAGTCTTCCAGTCTCTCTCCTCTCTGGTCCATGTGATCATAGCCCCAACTCTGCGAGTGGCTGTTGAAATCGCCACACACAATCATGTTTTCTTTTAATGGTAGTGTGTCCAGTGCCTGTGGGCGGTCACTTGGACAGTAGTAATTGATCAGATGTAGGTCTGTATTACCTGTCTTAAGTTTAAGTGTCTGATACTCAGCCCCTTCCATGTAGACTTCGATTTGGGAAGCAATGATGTTATTTTTTTACAAGGGTCAGTATCACACCTTTTCGCCTGTCCTTTCGGTCAGATCGGTAACATTGGTAGCCTCTGATTTTGAAGGCTATATTTTCGTTGAGGTGAGTTTCTTGCAGGCAACATATGTTCACTTTTTCTTGGTCCGGGATGTTTTCTAATTCTATTTTTATTTTGCTGACTCCCTCCGCATTCCAGTGCATTATTTTAAGTCTTTGTTTAGTATGGCCAGTCGTCCTATTCTCATGTCCCCTGGCTCCACAGGACATCTGAGAAGGACCTCCAGTAGTTGTGGTTGGACCCTTTTGAGACATAGGGCCCGGAACTGCACCTGCCTGATGGTCCAAAGCAGGGCGAGCACCATAACATTTAGCAGTAGTCGATATTCCATTTTGCGTGATTGCGTGGCATCCTGATTTCTGTGGTGCGCCTCCTGGCTGGCTGCCTCAGTCTTCAGCACCTTTCTTTGCTAGAGCAGACTGTGGTCTCACTCGAGTTTAGATGTGTACACACGCACACACGTGTCTGTGCATGCATGTACGTGCATACACATCTAGAGCATACTGGTTATTTTTCGGCTCCAGAAACTCGCCGTCGCTTCTTCTCCTGTTAGTTAAAACAGTTCCGCCACGTGAAGGCCAGGAGTTGGACTTTTGCTGCAGAGGTTATGTATTCACGAGCCATTGGGGTATTTAAGCAATGTTGGGCGCTCACCCCTAACACTGCGCCCCGGCTACATACAGTAACATTTGGAACCTGAACTGAAGCGTGGGAGTAAAACAGTCTTAGTACACTACTGCGCAGTATTCACGTAATTTAACTCCCTTTAGTACGATTTAGTTGAAGTGAGTGACTGCAACGCGCAGGCAATATGCAATGCGTTAAAAGATTGTTTAAATAAGATTGGACTTGGGTTGCAAAGACTAGTTGCACTCGGCACTGACAATGCATTTGTCATGACAGGTGTAAACAAAGGAGTATATACAAAATTAAAATCCGAAGTTCCTCATCTGGTACTAGTTAGGTGTGTATGTCATTCCCTTCAGCTGGCAGTGTCACAGGCTGCAGCTGCTTGTCTGCCCAGGAACATAGAGTTCATGATTAGAGAAAATTATAACTGGTTTTCTCACTCAAGTCTTCGTCAAACAAAGTACAGGGAGCTTTTTGCTTCAATAAATGAAGGACAACATCCGCTGAAGGTTGTTCAATTAAGCCAGACACGATGGATGTCCATTCAA